>OZ005742.1:18533489-18768018 GCA_963930735.1 Dioctria linearis | reverse complement strand
AACTGTTATGATTTGGTCTATCACCCGATTCCGGCTTGACGTCGACTTACGGGACACCCTGTATATATATATGTATATGTATGTATGCATATGGAAACTATTGATTCAATTTTCGAAGACATATTTGTTTTAGTGTTTGATTGTTTAGAAAATGGCACGTAATGCCTAGCAGCCCAGTTATGAAGATGCTGTTATATTTTTGTTGCGCCGATATATATGAAAAAGCACTCAATTTCGAGTTTAAAAAGGGTTACTGTTTCTAAGAAATTGGTCAACGATCATAAATTTTTTTTTTACCTATCTGATTTTCAATTTATTCAAAAACACAAGACTTACAGCCTTTTGAAGTACAATTTAGATAGAGGAAATTGATTAAGAGGTCAGAATAAAAAAATAGAAAATTAAAGTTAAGATTAGTGTGTAAGTTACCTAACTACATAGAAATGCTTTAAGTAATACATATATCGTATAATTAGGTCCAGAAATTAAGTTGTGTTGTAGAATTAACTAACATAACTATATAATAAACAATATTTAAATTATATGGATTATACAGCTAAAGAGGATTATAGATATACAAGAGAGAAACGATCTAAAAGATTGTAGAAAAAAGGCACACTCTGGATAGAGTACGGTAAAGAATTCCAGGCTCTTGTCGCTTGAACAAAGTAAGAGCCCTCTTGAACCATTCTACGATAACAGGGAATTAGAATATTACGATGGCGTGACGAATTCAGGAGTTGAATGTATTCGCAAGGTAATCAGGTTGTCCCGTATTAATGAGCGTATGGAGGAAGCGAAGTCACCTGCGCTTTAAATATATATCGAGAGTTCATCCGACGTCGTCAAATCTACGAAGACCGGAGGCGAACCTCAAATAATCTTTGAACGCAACGTTGATTCTGCGTAGGCAGGTAGAGTATAATTTTTGAAAGATCAGACTCCCCGCAAAGGTAAAATGTGACAAAATCAGAGCTTTGATGAGTTTCAGTTTGGTGTTCCTGCTTAGAATTTATACGGACAACCAGACAGAGCCTGTGTAGCTCAGAATAGACCTTTCCCAGAACCCATCTGACATAATCACAACATTTCATATCTGCATTGAGTCTAATTCCAAGATTTGTGACTTCATCAACATTTGTTAAAGATTGTTCCCCGAGCAATACGGAGCCGATAGGTCTGGTCAAAGTACTACCACCCAAGATGAGACATTGAGACTTGTCAGGATAGAGGATTAGGTCATTCGTTAGAGATCAGTCACAGATTCTGGCAAGATCCTCATTGACTAGCTACAAGAAATCTTCGAATAACCAAATCGGTCCACTACTGTATAACTGGACATCGTCGGCGTATAAGTTGATGTTGACTTGTTGGCTAAGACTAGGTAAGTTATTGATGCATAAACTGAACAACAGTGGTCCTAACACAAATCCCTGAGGAACCCCACGAGGTAGAGGTAAATAGTCTGAATCACACTAGTTATAACGAAGTTGTTGGCATCTTCCCGTGACGAAGCTTTTGATCAAGTTAAAAGCCGACTGGGAGAAACAAAAATTATTGAAAACTTCAAGAGTAGCTTTGAATGTTCACTCTGTCAAAAGCTTTGGAGAAGTCAAATAGCAGGAGAATGCCACCCTCATCCTTATCCAGGCCTTTCCGCAGATCCGAAGTAATCTTTAATATGGCTGTTTCGCAATTGCGATTTGCGCGGAAACCTGACAGCCAGCGTGTCAGCATGTTATTACTTTCGATTTTCCGACATAAAATCGATGACAGGCTAACTTGGTAGGGAGTTCACAACGGGAGCAAACAAACTGAAGGCTTAAACACATTTGCGACGATCAGAGCGACAAACGGTAGACGGCAGCGGGAAACTCGCTGTCAAAACAGGCCATCGAAAAATTGGGGGTACACTTGCAACGACAGGCAGTGAGCGGCTATTGTGTAAGAAGAAGATCCTGAAATTTCTTTTGTTATTAGTTGTGAACGTTTTGAAAAAGATTTTTATTGAGAATATTTGATATTATATTTAAAATACAGAAATTAACCAATTAATTAACCAATTAAAAATCAAACTAAATACCAAAAATATCACAACTTTACCATTTGTATTTAATCCCTCGAAATCCAAAGCATGTGTTTTTTTCCAAATCAAACCGAAAATTGGGTTTTGTGATAAACTTAAATATGATTAAAAGAAATATTTAAAAGCGACTTATGCCGACTTTTTCCACCCACCCTCGAACTGACAGCCAAGCAGAGATTAATGCGCTGGATGCTGTGCTGGTTAAATCAAAATTGGTGCAGTTATGCAAAATCAGTCTTGAGGAATTGACTACGTGGCACAAGGTGACCATATACTGTGTACTTGGCCTCAGAGATATCCAAGGTAAAAAGATTGTAGATGAGCTGAACAAAATGGGCTCTGAAATGCATAGTTCCGCAGCGATAGCTTATGTGAGCATACTGATCAGAGAGGAGATCAGGGGTGCCTATAAAAAGGCCAACCTCCGGTAGATCAACAGGGCAACCTACCGTATTGCGAGGGAATTGTGGCCTGTATATGACAGGAAGAGGACAAGAGAACTCCTTAGTGGCAGCAGAATAAATACCAGGGATTTAGTAGGGGTTATTGTGGGTCACTGGGCCATAGGAGACCATGCTAGAAAGCTGGGTATAGCGGCGAACGATTTCTGTTGCGAGTTCCCCGCTCTGATGAATAAAAGAGGTAGGCTATTAGGTAGCTATTTTTTTTCAAGTCAGAGGAGCAAGAAGTTCAGATGCATTCTGATGGATATAGGGCGGTGTTAAAGGTAATCCGATAAGGTTAAGGAGCAGAATGGACCCACCTAACCTAACCTATGTTAGAGAATGCAGCTGGAGAGTTAATAAGTTTTAATCGTAGAAAACTAAAATTTTCTTCATATTACAGAATCCACCCCAGAAGCTGATATTGTAAATCACTATATAGAAAAAAGGGATACCAATTGCAGAAAATATATTCAACTTTATCTCAAACTGCACTTTCCTAAAAACTTGAAATGTGTGGAAGTCCTTCTACATACTGGCGCATGTAGATTGCAAGGAATGTCAAGAGAAGGTGAGGACTTGAAAATAATATTACTTGGGAAATCCATGCTTTCGGAAAGACAGAAATATCAACTGCCTATTTGTAGTGTAGTGAGCAAATTTTAAATAAAATGAAATGAAACAAAGGTGTTCAAATGATAATTTAAAAAGATAATTAGAATGAGATTTTTTTCTGCCTACATAAGATGAAATTTTACTAAATAGTTAAATCAAGAAACAATAAGGCTCTCAATATTTTTTTGCTTCTTTTTAGTCTCGTTGAATTTACAGATACAAAGGATACCTATACTAACTAGAATTTTATTATACGTTTTTCCGTTTATCACAATTCCTATTTACCATATATTATTAGGTACAAGTAAATAAAAAACAACTTGCTTACCTTCCCATCCTGGTCTCTGGCTCCTGATTGTCCGGACTCTGAATGGTAGTAAAAAAAAAGACGGTAAGCTATGTCCTGAACTAATTTTCACTGTATAACGCATTTATTATTAAGTAAATGAAAATATTAAAGTCACGAGTAACTAGCAAGTGACTGTGTTCTCTTCCAAAATCAAAATTAAATATTTTCCATTACCTGCCATTTTTATAAATTTTTCAATTAAGAAATGATAATCCAGATATTAGTTGCTGTTATCCCTTTATTTTTACCCGTAACTCAAACAATTTTGATTAAATATTCATATTAAAAAATAAATAATAAATTTTCTAACAAATCAAAACAAAGTGACATGAAGACTACTGACATATTTGGCACAGTTTTAGCGATCTTTTAATAAAAATAAATAGAGCCATAGAAAAATAAAATAACAAGTAGTCACAAAGAGAGGAAAATTCTGCAATCAATTACCTGCACAGTCAATTTCTCATATTCTTGCAGTTAGGTAAAACACTTAAAAGTGTTAAATACAGCCAATGGCAGTTACAGAGGGTGCATTAGGGGCGCTGTTCTTTGTTATACCCTAGATGAAATCATAAGGTATAAAAAGTTTGTCATTCCATTTGTAATGCACAGATATTATGTTGGTAGAGCACAGTGGGTTGGGCCTTCATTCACAATATTATTAGTTGATTTTTGCATGTCCATCTGCCTGTCCGTCCATCCTAACGATAACTAAAAAAGGGCGTTCACTTAGCCTGGTCACATTTCTTACACGGGCGTTTTAAAATTTAAGTTCGAAAATGAGACCAATCGGGTAACTTCTTCGTGGGGTTGCCATACAAAATTTTGGTTTTCCACAATATATTTGTAAAATGCCTGAGAACTCGTCGAGAGCTCAAATTTTATACATGGCGTTTTCATCAAAATTTGCAAATACATGTTCAATAATGTACCAAATCCTTTCTTGGTGATGCCATACGAATCTTTATTTTTCAGTTTATTTAACTTTTATTTTCATCTTGGGTATAATATTATTGATCTTATAGACCAATTATAGCTCTTCCTTTTGTTAACCTTTTAAGCTTTTGTCATACATTTAAATAAGTATTGCAGCAATGAGTGATAGAGTTTATTTAGAAACGATTTAACCAAAAAAATTATCAGTGTGCCATTCCAAAATTAGTGAAAAAAAATTTGGGAATTTCCTTACAATTTTATTGTAACTATCGAAATACGATACAGAAATATACAAAATGAAAAAATTACAAAATATATACATCAACATGAACAGTGCAAAAGTTGAAAGGGGAATGCCCATTTTAGGCCCGACACCTCCAGACATGAGAAACGCCTTTCATCGAATGCTCTGAAAATATTTTTTTAATAATGTTTATATCAATTAAGCGGAAGCCTTGGGGATGGGGGTGAATGCTTGATCTAGTACATTTTGGAAAATCTAGTACGTAATCGAGTTCCTTAGGACCTGAGAAGCAGTTTTGGTACCAACACTGCTATACTCGGAAGCTGTAATAGCCATCTGCATAATCACTTTTTGATTGTTTTTTTTTTATTCGAACTATGGTACTAGTTTTCCCGCACCTTAGATCGGCTCTAATTCGGTAGGATTCTGTCCGATCGGAAAACCCGTTTCACAGTTCGCCTCAGCTCATTACCATTCTCTTCTTTGCATATTTAATTAAAGTTTTCGCCGAGCACTATCTAGTGATGTATAGTTTTCCCGATTAAGACAACTTTCTCGGGACGTTCTTGCAGCCAGAAAACCCATTTTCATGCTTTTGGGTCACACACACCCCAGCTACTACATTTCGTATATATTTTTGCAGTTCTTTCTTCCATGGCCATTAGTGCTTTTCTGTGAACTGAACATTTTACTTATTGGAAGCCATTTTCCATGACGCACCAATTCCCTACAGTTACGAGAAGTTGAAAATTCCACTTTTTCACTACAGAAAGTCTACATTCGTTCGCCATAGCTTCACCCGCTTGATTGAAATAAACATTGTTAATAAAATATGTTCAGAGTATCATAATACATCGTTTAAGACATCTCTCATATCTAGAGGTGTCGGGTCTAAAGTTGTCTGAAAAATGGGCATCCCGCTTCTAGAGCAAGTGAGGACAATAGAAATTTTATTGTGATTTTGTCTTTTCGTTCGATTGTACAAATTGGTTGGTGATTTATAGTCCAATTGTGTTTTTTGTTTTTATTAATTTTTGGGGTTCTGATTTATCTGTAACTCTATTTTGCAAGTTTCAGATAATGTGCTGGCATTGGATAACATGGTAAAAGCCAAATGTGACCTCAGACACCTCTGCCACTGACTCCCAAAACAAGAAAGTTCTGGACTGGATCTGCGACTTCCAACATAGGGTAAACAAGTAAAAAACCTTGAATTGTTCCAAAGCTACATTTACACAGGGACAGTAGCTTGCCTAAGTAATTTTATTTTGTCATTTCATTTAAATCTTCCATGGAAATTTATAACCTCACATTTGTCGATATTGAATACCAAATGATTGCTCTTGCACCAATTGTAGAAGTTTTGAAGGTCACCCTGTACCTGTTCAAAATCATTAACAGATTTAATCTGAGCGAAAAGCTTAATATCGTTAGAATAAATCAAGACCTTACAGTAGCTCACAACAGAGACAATGTCATCAATAGACAAAATAAAGAACAACGGGCCAAAGTAACTCTCCTGAGGTATGCCAGACGAGGCCTTCAAGACTCTAGAGATGAAATGGCGAAATAATATTTGGTATGTTCTGTTATCTAAATAAAACTTTCCATTTCATAATGTTGGGGGGGAAACCCATACTTTACCATTTTAAAGAGTATCACGGAGTGAGATAACTTGTCGAAGGCTTTACTAAAGTCTGTGAAGTCCGCGAACGGTATCCGAGACAAATTCTAACAAATTTGTGGTTGTAGATCTACTCGAAATAAGCCCATGTTGGTTTGAAGAGAGCAAATTCTTACAGGAAGTTGATAGTGGACAGTAAATGATAGATTCGAATAATTTGGGAATGCAAGATAATTTTGCAATAGGCCTTTAGTTAGATATTTCATTTTTACTTCCTTTTTTGTGGATAAGTATGATAACAGAGTTTTTCCATAGCTGCGGGAAATAACCACTATCGAGCTATTTTTGGAAAATAATTCTCAGTAGAGCTGCCCGGGCAAGGCAGCATGACTTAAAAAAGGCTGGAAGGATCCCATCAGGACCAGTTGTGAAGTAATTCGGAAGCGCAGTAATATGATCGAGTATATCCTCTAGTGAAATTGAAGGGATAGTGAATGAAACGTTAAGAGAGTCGTTCATATGACTGAAGTTGCTATATTGAGGCAAAGACATTGTCAAAAAAAGAAGCAAACATATCGTAAATTTCAGACGAATAATCACTAGCAGAATGCTTTTACCTCAAGATATTGGGGTAGTTGTCAGTTCTTTTCTTCATATTAATCAACTTAAAAACGATGCGTGTGTCATTAAATAATTTCGTACGCATGCTTTGAATATACTCATCATAAAGTGTAGAGGAAAGTTCTTTGAACTCATTATAGGATGTGAGGAAGTTGTTCTGAATTATAATGTCCTTATCCCTCATATAACTCTTCCACAATTTATTCTTTCTATTTTTACGACGCGTCAGTTCTTTATTGAACCATGGTGGAGATGTTTTAGAGAGGATGTTGTGCTATACAGTAATGTGTTGAAGTCAATAGATGTAAGTCTACTGGAAAGTTTCGAGAAATTAACCTTTCTAAAATTGAAAAAGTATTGCGTTTCATCACAATTTGTTAAGTTTTCGGTTTATAATAATATGTAATTAGTAGAGGTGTGATATTTGTCAAGAGTAGAAATTATAACTGGGCCAGGTTCAACTAATAAGTTACTCGCATCAGTAGAAAGTACCAGGTCGAACTGCCTACCCATGTCATTCATCATATTACTGATTTGGCTGAGACCAAGAGATAAAATCATGTCAAAGAAAAGTGATTTTCTTGTTGTCGAGTCATTAAGTGGAAGATGGTCATTCAACTTCATGTAGTACCCATTGTATATTGGGTAAGCTAAAATCACCACTTAGTAGTAATTCGTCAAGAGGATCCATCTTATAATGGATAAAATTAGATGTTGAAATGAGTGGTCGTAAATATCCTGACCGTTTTCTTCAAAAATATTTATGGAATCTGGAGGAATATAGCAACAAATAAAGTATAAGTGAGATTTTAAAAGAAATAACTTAAGAGCAATAAGTTCAATGTCGATAGTGTTGGAGAAACTATGAAGCTCAACCTGGCTGGAATTAAACTGGTTTTTACAGACGAGGAGGACGCTGCCATCTTGAACTACAGACTCAGTATGTCTATCTCTTCTAAAAATTTGATACGAATTGTCAAATATTTCAGCATCGGGAAAGTCATGATACAGTCAATTTTCAGTGAAAGCAACTATATCGAAACAAGTCGCATCAAAGGTTTTGAAGATTTGTGCAGTTTTTGTACGAATCCTCCTTACGCTTTGAAAGTAAAGGAAGAGGCGATTTGATTTTTTGGAATATCGCTGCTTATTTTTGATGCATTTCTATATTGGCGCCCGGAAGGTACAAATAATTTAGTAAACGGGTCAAAATGTGGGATCCAATAACTTGTCCCGCACATCTTCAGAGACGGTTAAAATGAAGATTGCAATCGATTTAAAGCTTTCACTAATCTTACGACAGGAAAAAAAATGTCTGCTGTATTTTTTAGCATTCAGATACTGCAATATGTCCTCACATAACGTTTCTGGAGGGAAGCGGGTGAGGAAAACACTCAAAAGTTTTGGTACTGTTCTCAAAGCGACAACAATACCATTACCTAATAATTGCAGATCAATTTCATCAATAATACTTTAAATTATAGTTTTTAGTGCAGGAATTGTGATTGGCATACATTTCTCATTTACATTAACCTGATGAAAGAAATCTACTGTACGATCTTTGCGCCAATTTTAATCACCAAATGAGAAATGATATGCAATAATTGTATGTATGATTTCTGTCACATGCCTCCCCTGTATTTCCTGACCAGCAATGGAAAAAAAAACACCTATTGAATGCTACGTAATTTTTGAATGCTCAAACTCGAAAAACAGAAATGTTAAAACTTAATAATTTCAATAATACTTTTCCTCGTTTCACCTTTCTGCTTTTAAATTCTAAAAAGTAAAAAATAAATAAACAAAAATCTGCTGTATCTGAAAAAAACCCGGCGGAACTATTCACTTTCATTTATAAAAAACATTAGTTCCATTGTGGAATTTGTAACCCTTATTTTGAACAGATTTTCCAATCGGGACAACTGTTTCTAAGCAGTTTAAAAATTTCAATAGTTTTGCTAATTTTATATTTTCATTTTCATTTATCCAAATATTTAAATTTTTATCTAAAGCAAGTAAATTTTAAGTAAAAAAATTTAGGTAATATTTTGTGTTTTAAAGCAATAAAAGTTAATTTTGTCTAGCGTCTGTTTTTGATAAAAAATCCAAGCACGTCTTCTATCAACCCGTCCCGGACTACTCTACTTAAAACTTTCTCAATGAACAATTTATACTTTACTATGGCTACGGGAATGTTCTCATAACTCTTTATAAAACATACTGTTTTATAAAATTGTTGTTAAAACTGCTGCATGAGCTTTAAAAAAAACCCTTATAAGAGCTAATTGGGCGCACTGTATAAGAGCGCTAATTTCTAAAACAATAATAAAACATTTTAGCAACTGCGAGAAAGTGTTTGAAACCCATATAAAACCGCTTATATCTACTACTTGGTTGCGGAGATATTTTATAGTAGATGTGAAAACTTCCTTCCTGCATGTATTTGTGAAATATGGCTCTATTGTTGTCTTATTCTTTCTTTATGGAAAATTTATTATAAATTTATTTCAGAAATGTGTGAGAAAGAAAAATAATTTATGAAATCAGACTTTGTCATCCAACATAATTTTGTTTGCAATAATATTTACGTAATGCTTAAACATTATTTTTCAATAAATATTGGAATAAAATTTCATGGAACTTTAATTTTATTGTAATAGTTATACTTCTAGCTCGAAAACATACAACGCGTCTACTAAATTCTACAAATAAATGAACTTAAATAAAAATTTATTATTAAATATATTTTTAATGTTAAGTTCAAAATCGTTTAAAAAAATTAAAAACTAAGAGGGAAATCATAAAAGTTTTCTTATTTTAGTAGCAAAAAAGATTTCGTGTCAATAAACGAAATAAAATGACTGAAAGTTTTCACATCACTTTACAGGTCTTATAAAACATTTTATGTTCAGGATCGGAAATGTCAAAATATAGTCCATATAATACTTAGGGCCGTATTCACCAAGCCATTTAATTGAAATTTAATTTAATTTCTGTTTTAGTACATCCGTTAGAGAGGATTTGGGCTCATTTAAATTAAAATTAAAGTTATACCTATATGCGTTATTATAACATAAAATAACCCAATTTAAATTTTAATTTAATTTTAAGTGTGCCCTAACCCTCTCTTACAGGAGTACTAAAACAGAAATTAAATTAAATTTCAATTAAATGGCTTGGTGAATACAGCCCTTAGTATTGCACAGGTTAATTGGGTTGTGTTCAACTTTTGGCTAGAGTCGGCTATAGCTGGCTGCAACTAGAATGGCTGTAGCTAGCTCTTATTTGTGTGAGTAAATGTCAAACTTGCGTCATTCCATAAATTGTTTCAATTTCATTGTAAGAATTATGTCGAGTAATAAAAGTAAATTAGTTGCAATAGCAACTATAATAAAAGAATGGATTGAATTAAAAAATCGAACGGCACAAGAAATATCCAAAATCGAACCGCGATGCACCACTCCTGGACTTTTATTGTCTTGTTTTTAAATATATTTTGCTTTGAGTTAAATTTGGATAGCAAACACAGTAATAAAATTCAGACATTTTTTGGTTACTCAACATTATAAACTAAAAAACAAACGTCAGGCTACTTTGGCTTCACTTCCAGAGCACCAACCAATTTGGCTATAGCCGGCTACAGCCAAGAGTTGAACAATAAATTCTGACAATTGCGCTAACATATACAGATATGATTTTACGTCATTTATAGCTCTTATTTTTGGCTCAAAATTGGCTATAGCCAACAACTGAACGACCTCATTCTGGCTATAGCCGGCTCTAGCCAAAAGTTCAACACAGCATTGGTATTTGCGAAGAATAATTCTTATTAAAGTTTTTAATAACAATTAAAATAGCTTCTTTTTTTTATAAAGTTGTCATAAAAGCTAAAATACAGCTTTCGAGTTTTATAAAGGAGAAATACCTTGCTCAATTCAAGTCGCAACAAAATGGTTTTATAAGTATTCTAATTTAATTTTTTAATATCTGTACAAAAAATTTCAACAACGCAATTGCTCCGGAAGTTAAATTGTCTTAAAAGGCCTTTAAAACTATTATAAAATACTTATAGAATAAATTAGTTTCCGGAGCAAAACTGTTTTATAAGAGGTTCGGAAAGAGTTCTCAGTGCTACTTTATAAAGCAATTTAGCACTGGAACTCAATAGGAAAAAATATATTAAAAAAACTTTTAAAAGAAATAACGAAAATCGACTCTGGAAACTTAACTCTTGGAATTCAACTCTCCAAATTCGTCTCTCGAAAATCGACTCTGGAAACTCGACTCCCGAAATTCGATTCTCGAATCTCAACTCTCCAAACTCGACTCTTGAAACTCGACTCTTGGAAGTCGACTTTTGAAACTCGACTCTCGGAAATCGTATCTCGAAAATCGACTCTCGAAAATTGAATCTAGAAAATCGACTCTCGAAACTCGACTCTCAGAAATCCACTCTGGAAATCCGACTATCAAAACTCGAATCTCGACTCTGGAAACTCGAATATCGACTCTCGAATACCGACTCTCGAGACTCGACTCTTGAAACTCGACTTTCGAATCTGGAAAGGTGGTGATTACCACCTCCACCCCATAACCCCGCAATACGTAAGAAAATTTTACCTCATTCTAATTAAAAAAACCAAATGTAAATCCATATACGTTTACTTACCTTAAAACTCTTTCGTCACGAACGGCACTCTCAGGCAGATGCAAACTTTCTGAGTCAGGGCATAGAGAGAGTATATATAGAGAATTTATTTGAACAGCTGTTCAATAAAAAGAGATTACCCACTAGAGTAGGCGTCATTTAAAAAAATAAAATCAAAAATTAATCCATATTTTGATAGAAGAATTGCATGTAGCATTTAAGGAAATTGAGCATGCGTGTGGCAAAGAGAAATATACTTGTTTTTTCTGAAGGAGAAATGTTTGGTTGTATTGAACAGGTGTTGAATAGATTGCTCTATTAGTATACGCTCGCCGAGTCAGGGGTCTGTAAGTTGATAGAAAGTTATTAAAAAGCGATACCTCTATAAAAATTTTAGATTTCGTGTAGCTGTTATACAACCGTTATAAAACAAAAATCTAATTGCTGCATCTAAGCAGCTGCAAAAATGTTCATTGGAATTGCTAAATGTTTGAACTTGGTTTTGTTTTTCTTTATTATTAAAGAATCCTACTTCTATTGGTATAACTAAAATTTAAATTTAAAATAAAAAATCCAACAAAGTATTCAAAATCATCAATTTATTTTTGGGCTTGTACCTTTGATAAAACCTTTTCAAAAAGTCATAAAAATTAATTTAAAATGTGATGTTTAACGCTCCAAAATGATAAATTTAAAGCAATGTAACTAAAAATGGGAAGGAAACAATAGTAATAATAATGATATTGCCATTGAGGTGCAGTATATTATGAAAAGCGCCATCTACATATCTCCTTCACATATAAAATTTCTTTAATTCACTTCCAGGAGTCCTGGTAATTTTTTTCTTCTGAAATTTTACTCTCATCTCTTGTAGGTAAAACTCTGTATGTATTTATTTAAGTACTTTATACTTTATAAAAGCTAGCTATATATGATCTGAACACATATGAATACATAACCACACTAGGTTTCTCCAATTTATTCAGTACTCCACATAACTTTTACTGGAAACTTATATCATAAAATTACCTAACTTATCCTACATATATCCTTAGCCTATCCAATAAAATTTCATTTGAAATTAAAAACCAAATTTTCATTAGTCAGATAATGCCTCAGCTTTTACCGATGATTTTCTAGCTTTAATCATATCAATTTGAGTTTCATTAGGATTATTAGGCTTATATCTTCGTGCTAGAATCATGAAAAACGCCATATCGACAAACATGAGACCAGCGAATAGGAAAAATTCATAAGCTTGCGAACTAAATAAAGAAGTTTTAGCAATGATTATTACAATTAAATTTCCTAATGCGGTCGTTAACAACCAGCAAGCTTGTAAAACTGATTTCATACATAAAGGAGCTTGAGAATAAGAAAATTCTAAACCGGTTACAGAAAACATAACTTCACCAAGAGTCATAATGAAATACTGCGGTATCAACCAGAGCATATTAAGTGAATTTGGTTCAGTAATTGTAATAACTTTACTTCTTATCTTATTACTGCTATCTTGACTTAACAGTATTGTATACTCTCCACCCTGCACAATTTCAGTGGTCAAAACTTCTTCATCTGCAACTATGACTTTATAACTGGCTGCCACAACTTCCATACGATTCGTAGTTGGATGTGTATCATTAAATAGAATCGGAGCTTTTTCGCCTTCTTGTAATTTTACAAATGTCGGTCTCGGGAAACTTGCAAGAATTCTTACTTCAGGATTACCCTTTTCAGGTTTATCAACGTAATCTGGAAATCGTAGTGTCTTCAGCTTTTCCTCCTCCTCGTAGATGAAATAACTAATGGCTTTTTTCTCTTCCAATATGAATTTACCTTCAAAACTTGGGCAATCTGAAATTATACAATATGATTAGTACCTAAATATATAGCGGGAAGTAAAATGTAAAAAATAAAAAATTATGTTTATAATTACTGGCAGTATTTTCTCCAGTGGGACTAAGTTTGTAATTAAAACTGGTCGTTTTGTCCACTTTTACAAATTTCTCTTCGAAGTAGTCCGTCGACTTCACAGTGAAATCTGAATAATTTGGTAAATCTGACTTTATTCGAAAGTCACATCCTTCGACTCCGTTAAATATTCTAATTTGGCTCATGTCTGCTGACGGAAGAACTGGATATGTTTTCTGGGAAAAAATAAAAGATACTTGTATGAAAATTAAGCAACATTTTCGAAACTATAAATTGGAAGTAACGAAAAGAAAAACATAATCTAATTAATTCAATAATGACATTGCAATTAGCTTAATGTCCACCACTGTTATTTACAAGGAAGTATTTACAAAATTTACCTAAAAAGGTCGTCGATGTAGAGGTAAATGTGAACAAACTTACAAAATTCAAAAATTCTGAGAAATGGCATTAAAAAGATTTTGTTATTTCTTAATTTTAAAATGCAGCGTTCGTTTTCTGTAGAAATGTTTAAATTTCGAATGCAATATGATTTCGTACCTGACGAGACGCATAGGTCCTAGCAAAATTTCAAAAGTTTCATATGAGTGCTAGAACCACTATTAATGGGATTTTGTTGTCCCGCTTTGGTCTTGATACTCTCAAGTAACGGAATTTGTGGTTGTAGCTGTCATTCAGGAGTATAAAAGAGGTATTTTTTTACCGTTTTAGCAGTGCTTTCGCAGTAGATTTGATGGAAAAGGTATGTATTTACAGTTTCATCAGCTTATTGAATAAAAAGCCTGTATACCCTAATCCTGGTTTTACATGGTCTTCTTTTACACAATTCTGAAATAACACGGTCGACAAAAATAAACTTATCCTATTTTTATACGGACAAAGAAAATTCTAAGGATTTGGCTAGTCCTTGATTTTTTCTTTGATTATATAGTTATTAGTCCAAGCCCCAAAGGTACTTGAGTATCCAAAATGTGAGGACCGTCAACTATGCTCAGATCCTTATACCTTAGACCAAAAATAACAAAAAAGTGGATGTTGCCAGCAGCTGTATTGGTCCTTTTCCCTTTCTTCTTCCCCTACCCAGTGCTTCAAGCAATAATTATTATCGACGAGCATTGTCCGTGTTTTACGCTCTATTTTTTTACAATTACTGAGAAACAGATTCGAGAGCATATAGCCTTAGCAGACGCTATTCATCGCCTGACTTGCTGAGCTATTCTTTCATACGGTATGGCCACATATCTTATTGCAAAAAATATTCAACAAAGTGTAGCCAATATTTATGGTATGAATACCTTGTCGTCAATTCTTAAAGGTACTCAGTATAGCAGAGGTATTAAAGCTCACAAGCTTTTGTACGAAGTAATCAAAGCATATTGTTTTCAGAATTTATAGAATACATGAATTTGTCTAAGGATGAACTACAGCAGTTAAATTGTTGTCTACAGGCAATAAGATATGTAACGGTATATAAAGATCATACCAGTTTGATCGACAAATATGTATAATCAACATAAAAGAATAACAAGTAAAAAAGTTAGAATTGGTCTAAGACCAATTCTTATGATACCCTAGATGAATTCCCGTAGGAAATTGCGTATTGTCACCCTTCTGTGCAAGTTTGATTTTTGAAGTGGTTTTTCGCATATATTTCTAGAACGGTTTGTCGGACAGATAAAATGATTATAACCATTTTTATAGGATTTCGTATTCTGAAGAAGTTTTTGGTACAATAAAAATGTCTTGGAGTGATCGTTTTCACAGTATACGTAAAAAACCAAAATTTTTATATGGCAACACCAAGAAGGGGTTCCGCGATTTAGTATATTTTTGAAATTTTATTTTCTGGTACTAGATACTATGAAAATACCATGTGCCAAATTTCAGCTCTCTATATCGATGCGTTCTCAGGCAGTGTCCAAATATATAGTGGAAAATGAAAGTTTTGTATGGCAACCCCATGAAGACTCCTCCCGATTTGTCTCATTTTCGAACTTAATTTTACTTTTTTTTTAAAGTCCGTGTACAAAATTTCAGCTCTCTAACTAAACGCGATCTCGAGTTTCTGCGTACAGACGGACGGACGGACGGACAGATAGACGTACGGACATGCAAAAATCAAAATAACTTTTAATATTATGCATGGGTGTCCAATCCACTTTGCTCTACCATCATTATTTCGAGGTGTTACAAACGGAATGACAAACTTAGAGTACCTATCGTATGATTTCATCTAGATTATAAAAAGTTAATTCGCCATCTTGAGTCGTCCGCCATTTTAAGGTAAGCATGACATCTTCATAGCTCATCGCATTTTACGCGTAAAGCTCCCATATCAAGGGTATTGTGAAGAAAATAGTGATCCGCCACCTTGAGGGCGTCCGCCATATTGGATTTAATAATGATATTATATACAGGTATTATATTGCATTGTCACGAGACTTATATACTTGTGCAAACTTCCACATCTCTAGTACCAGTAGAACTAGTCGAAGTTTTGATTGCAAGATTTTTGTAGAAGACAGACAACAAAGATAGTTAAATAAATGCTGATAATAAGGATCAATTCCAGTCTTATCAGAGCCTTTAGCTTCCATGACTTCATTCCTAGGATCATTTTCCTCTTTTTAGATTTTTTTCAAAAGAATATTTTGTACACTCTTTTTGCTTGCAGTAACTCCTTGGCTTATTATTATAAAATTTTGCGTTTGCTCTTCTACGTTTTGGTGTATTTTCAGTCATTTGTTTTACTAAAACGTAAAACGTTGCCATAAACATGAAGAATAATTAAGCAGCACAATAAGCTTTTTCAGATGAATCAGCGAAGTATGTATTTTCATAAATAGTCCTGCAAAATTATTACTTATCCTACGTGGCATGATACAGCGACTTCTTTAAGCTGTACAAATTCGTGACACAAACGTCATTTATGACTGATATTATCAGAAAGTGGGGCATCACAATCAAATCCCAAGAAATTCAAGCCATTGTCTTTTAAATATTGCTTTTGCAAGTAAAATTTAAGTAGATAAAAATCCTAAACCGTGATAACTTCCGGAAATAGTAGCTCTCTAAATGACCTTCGCTGGAGTAATTGATTGAGCGTTGGTTAAGATGTATATCGAATGGAACTCGCTTAGTGTATATTTGCTAGCACACGCATTAAAATATTTTCACTAGCTTAAATTTTACCTCATCTCTCAACTGAACCTGAGTAACTTTTGAAATATTGCTTTCATCTTTCGATAACTCGGGACTGTCCTGGAGTGAATTATTATTAACTTTTCTGGAAATAACTTCTGTAAACATGTACCTACTTTTTGCGTAAAAATTCAGTTGGACGTTCAATTTTAAGTAAGACATTAATATCTGGGTCCATACCTTCGAATAGGATTAAAGAACTATTAAACTTTTCTATATGAAGAACTTAATAGCTCTCCTTTTGCCCTGAGTGTAAAATATTTTTATTTCCGAGAAATATGGTTAGAAAGTTGATTGACGTGGAGATCCAAGTGAATTGAGCTCATACTTCTATACGAAGGAAAGAGTAAGAAATTGAATGTAGAGCAAAGCAAACCATTTGCAAAATAGAACTTTTAAATAAAATAAGGATGAAGAACCAGGAAAATGGAACTGTATCAACAAAATGGTTTTTCAATTTCAATAATGACGAACTGCATATTTTGTGCAGAAAATTTCAACAAAGATTAGATTTAATTCTGCTTGTGTAAAGAAATTGTGAAAATTGTGCAAATCTTTTATAAATAAGAATAAATAACTATTGAAAAACAATATTAATAAAAAGAGTGTCATATAATACCGTTTAATACCATCAACCAAAATGCCCGATAGTAGATACTCTAACATTTTTCAAATGTCAAATTTTTTTTTTATTTTAGACTCATTGTATTTAAAAAATTTAATTTTTATTGGAAAGAAAGGACTAAAGCTAATAAATACGATCAGATTTTTAACTTTTATGTCACAAAACCCGACCTGGCGTTAGTGAGGCCACGTTTTGATTACCATATTTTAATTTGGAATTTTATAGTGAATAAATGCAGAATTCATAAAAATTTTTGCATGTTGAGATCATCATTGAAGCATGAGTATGGAATGAAGGACTTAGGTATAAAACCTATAATTTATCGCCAATGATTTCGAACATAAATTTAATAAAATGAAAAAGAAATATATTTCAAAATAAAAACTCAACCACTTACCTCCAATTCCAATTCAACCCCAGCAGATACTAAAAATGCGATTCCTGCTAATATTCCACCAATGGTCAACTTTTGCAACGGCCTTTTTATACCAATTTTCGCAAGAAGTGGATAGAATGCAACATCAAATAGAGGAATGAATACCAGGATTAAAAATGGATTTAATAATTGAAGTTGCTCTGGTTTAATTTCAATTGTACCGAGCCTGCCATCCATACGAGTTGCTTGGAAAGTCCATCTTGATCCTTGTTGATCAAATAATGCCCAAAAGACTGGTAATGGAATATAAAGGATTAAAACTCTCAATAAGACCTTAATGTCTTCAATTAACTGCCAGCCATATTTCTTTGAAGCATAATCCAACCAATGTGGTTGAGGATTGTATTTGCTTTCTTTGCACCGTGTAGAGATTGCTGTCTAAAAATAAAGTCATTAATTTTAATGCACACCTGAGGTTTAGTTCAACCCTTTTTTTTTTGTTTTTTTTTTTTTAAACTTACCCCAATTGCTCTCGATACTTTTACGAACATATTTCCTTCAGCAGGTTTGCTAATATATAATGGTCGTCCAATGAAAAAGATTACTAGAAATCATTCCAAAGTTATACAAACACTACATTTATATTATGTGTATAACAGTTAACTACTCACCAATGGAAACTATCATTAAAACAGCAGGAACACCGAATGCTAAGGAAAAACAGCTAAGATCTCCAAAGCAATGGACATCATGCCTTAAAATAGGTGTAACGGTAGTCGAAATCAATGATCCTGAATTTATAGCAAAATAGAATAATGAAAAAAACGTAGCCATTTGTTTTGCTTGTTCCGGTAATTTGAATTGATCACCACCGAAGGCGGCGACGCAAGGTTTTATTCCACCAGATCCTATGGCTATCAGAAATAATCCTAATAAAGTTAGCGGAATTGCTGGAAGTTTTAATGGCGGAATTGCTGCCACAGAAATTAAAACACTGCCCAAGACGTATATCATGGACACGTACAGAATTGTTCTGAATTTCCCTAGCCAACTGTCAGCTACAATGGCACCAAATATGCACATAAAGTATACCATCATAGCAAAGGCGTGATATATAACAGTTGAATCATCTTTACTATACAACAGCTGACTGTTCAAGTAAATGACAAGAATTGCTGAAAATTTAAAACTGTTATATCGCACAAAATGATACAAAATTGTCTTGTTGTAGGTGTGATGAACTTACTTCGTAGTCCATAGTAGTTGAATCGCTCGCAGAACTCATTGCCAATTATGAATGCTATCGATCGTGGATACTTGAGTTTCTGTAATAATAATAAAGAGATAACATAAGTCAATTATCAATTAAGTTGTCGATTAGCAATTAACAGTAGTCCTCATATGATTCAATGAATTTCAATTAAATTCTGTCTAAATAATGTCGCAAAGCTTATCAGAGATTAATTATTCAATTGAACAGTAATTAATCGCACGTATACACATATGTTGGTGATTATCTCTGTTAGCGATTAATACATTCATACGTTTTTGAAAAATTTTCTTTTCTTCTCAGAATATTTTTTACAGTTAGCAATAACTTAATTCATAAAAAAATATATCATAGGATCAATAGCCTAAAAGAAATATATCTAGTCAAAGTACACTGTAAAAAATGTGCACCATTGTTGCCACAAAGATTAGGTATTTTTCCCTAAAATGTAGGGAATATTCACTATATTTTAGGCAATATTCCCTACATTTTGGGAAATATTCCATACATTTTAGGGAAGAATACCTAATCTTTGGGGCAACAATTGTGCACATTTTTTCCTGAATTTTATCTGATACTGATGAGGCTAAAACTATAGTAGTTTTCTGATAAGTAGATATGTAGTCCAAAAAGTGTGCCCTCTGTATGTCATAGAGCCAACTAAACTAAAGTGATGGGAAGCAGTGAAACTTTTATTACTTTGCACAATTGAGACATAACCATACGCGTAGCATTGGGAGGCACGATTAGGCTCGTGTCCCATTCCACTACAAATTAATCAAATTAAAATTTAAATTCATAAATTAATTAGCTAGCTAATTTCTACATACAATCATTGTATATTGGCTGATATCATTGATGGCACAAGAACTAAATATCGCATGGTATACCAGAGGAGAGTAAACAGAATGGGTAGTACATTCCCGAATGGACCACAGCCACTGACATATATATTATGGACTGCTTAAAAATCTATTTCATGTCGGCTCAAGTGCTTATGTCAAATAAAAGCTCTTACGCCGGTGCCAACATTGAAAAAATCATTGACGGGAAGTTGAAAAAATTAGCGTGCAGCTCAAAAAGCGATTCTAATAAAATATTTCGAATTTCTGCTGCATATCTTATGAATATATTGCTTTTGGTAAAACAATTTTATCAGTAATAACCCTAAATAATTAATTTAGAAACATTTATTTCGACGGAGCCAATTATTTATTTGTTGTTTACAGTAATTCTCCTCAGTTGGTACTTTGTGCTTAGACCGAAAGAAATGATGCCAATTTTTGCAGTGCATTTCGATGAACATAGTCAGTCTATATTATACATGTCAGTGATCACAACATGTTTTAGAGCGTGTTGAGAGCAAATGTTGCTTTAACAGCTGTTTTGTATAAATTTGACTGACCTCCTCAACAAGGCAGATGAGGGAAAATATTAATCACTCGACATTCTTAATCATGTTGTGGTAGTGGTACATACATACTTTGCTCTAGTATTCCATGTGACATCTATGCTAATATATGCCATCTATGCGAATATGTACAAAGGGATTGCAATTGTTCAGCTTAT
Organism: Dioctria linearis; assembly: GCA_963930735.1. Classification (NCBI taxonomy): domain Eukaryota; kingdom Metazoa; phylum Arthropoda; class Insecta; order Diptera; family Asilidae; genus Dioctria; species Dioctria linearis. The sequence continues at coordinate 18,747,479 of OZ005742.1, read as the reverse complement.
AGGCATGTGAAACATTGAAAGCAAGTTTTTTCTACTAACATATGACACTCTTAACTATGTAGTCATTTTTCTTGTAGAAAATAATGGAACTTTTTTAAAAAATTAACATCAACGTCCAAGTAATCATGTAATTTTGTTTAAATTTGAGGTTGGCTGTAAATCTATTTAAAAATAAAAAATAAACAATATTTCTCGTTTTAAGGTCTGATAGCTGCCGGATTGAAAATTAAAACCTTTTGTGAAAAATAATTAGTCCAAAAATACCCACACTCCTGAATTGAGTTATAATATCTTTATAATGTCTTTTTATAAAAACACAAACAAAAAAACTATCCAGATATCGAATGTTGCAGAATATAACATTTATCAATTGTTTAGCTTTGGAGTGAAATAGCAATTTCTTTTTATCCCAAAACAATCAAATCTAATATTTTTGAAAGCGAGAATCCACCACAGGAATATTATAAAGTAAATATTTTTCGTCTCGGTTTGGATACAGTGTTGTTGAATTTTCGGGAACAAATTAGAGTAAATGAGGGATAGATGCCACGGAAGGAGAGATGTCGCATTAGCTACAGTTCACAGAAATGTCGAAAATTTTTGTTCTTATTACAATAGTTAAGTCATTGGGCATATCCACACAATTCTATACTGCGAGTCAAAGGTGATCTAATAAGAAGATAGGACACACATTGTTTTCTAGAAAGAAACAAATAGTGTCATATACTTTCGTTTTTGAATGAATGGGGAAAAGAACTTGGCTATGCATTATTGAATTATTATTAGAGTCTTGCGAAATTTCGAAAACCGGAAAGATAGTCAAATTATCATTCAATAAATCATGACCATTATCCTATAACCTTCAAAAGTAAAGTAAAGGGGCAATTTTTTTTTTTTGCATTTTGTATTTTAATTTTTATTTTATTTTAACTACTAAAAAGTAATTTTCTAGTGAACTTCAATCGTTATATTTTCCATCTCAGGGTATGATATTTTCTAAGTGCTTTAGTTTGAAATGACATAAGCAAATTTTAACAAATTTCTCATCTTTACGAAACTACTGGCAGTATATATAATACTAAACACATTCGATTATATTTCTACGAAAATCTCCAGAGAAATTATCATACAATTATCCATTTACTTTCATCTTGTCTTATAACTTTGCTTGTCAAGATACGTATTATCGCCGAAAAAATCTTATCACCACCCATTATATTTCATTTTTTTTTTTTGTAATGTGACCTAACTTTCATTAAAAATTGTGACAAACTACACATTCTTTATTTTTTGAACTTGAACACCTGGATTAGATATATCATCAACTCTAATTTATACTATCATAGCACATCCATGTATATATTTATATAGATTTCTATTCGACTATACATAAAAAAAAAAATAAAAAAGTGAAAAACGCAATTAACTTACCGGGCTCTGTCCTTCCTGATCCAATGCTCCATTTGGATTCCCTGAACTGTCATCTGTCATGGTAACAGAAAACAAAAAGATCAGTATAAGTACGGCTTGCGATAATATAAATATGTACACGCAACACAACAATGTATTATAAACTATCGATCGAACAATAAATAAAGATCCCAAGTAGACAGCCCGATTGTGCTCACGCTTTCAATCGACAGGTAATAAAAGTAATCGAGTGATATATGTAGTATGTACATATAAACAATTTTTTTCATACCTGGCATCTTCTTATCAATGACGACGAGGTGATAACGTAACTAAAGAGCGGTTGCTTTTATCACTCTAGGCTTAACAAGTAGATAAGAGAGACCAAAACAAGTCATGCCAAACCAAGATAATAAAATTTCACAATCTCTACATGCCTTACTCGTGCTTGACACCGTCATTAGTAAATTATTATTTTTATTTAGCATCTATAGCCCGAAATTAATTAGTGATAATTTACTATGCCAAATATGCCAACATATGACGGAATAGTCTTGGCCTCATTATTAGCTTTTCCAAACTTAACCTACTTCACTTAGGTGAATGCACTGGCAAGTCTGATCGTGGACCTTATTATCAACACTTCTAATCATAACTCACTTCACTCAGGTTAATGCACTACTGGCAGCTCTAATATAATCAAACCATTTTCGTTTGACCTTTGACATTAGATTTATTCTCTAATTCGAATTATATGGGAATTTCGGTAGATTAATCTAAAGATGCGTGCGCATTACAAAAACTTTCGCACTCAAAATTAAGGAAAACTTTTGTTGCCCTTTCCCCTTTTTGACTAATTAAAACTTTGCGACTCTTGAAGTTTGAATGGCGGAGTACCACTAACTAATAACTGCACCGGCATCTTAACGAAAGAAATTTCTTCCCAGTTTTTTGGCTATCAAACGCAAGAGCTCTGTTTGGTGAGATTGTGGTAAATTATTGTTCTTAAAAGTTTTACCACCCTTACCCAGCAGAACTGGTAGTCTATTACTTCCAGACCAGTATGATAAGGATTATCATCCGCCGCCGCTCAAGTTTGCTAGCATCAAGCCATTCGTGCTCACATGTGTACATACATACATATATGCTGTGATGAGATAAGCAAGGGTATTAACCCCATTTGACAAAGTTCAATTTCGAATTTCGATTATGAATTGATTTTTTCGAACTTAAAATTCGAAATTGATTTATTCGATTTTTAATTTGAGTTCATAAATTGCTTCGAACTTTCAACATTATCAAACTTTCCTTCATTTTGAAAGGAGCTTCGGTTATCAAGAACTCATCTTCAATGAGTAACTTATGATTTTTAACGAAAGCTTATAAAAAAATCATTGTGAAGCAAATTCAAACCCATTTAAGATGGAATCATTTTCTTAGCCAGTAACAGTATAGCTTCCGTGCTGGTCATAGTTTGAAACAGCCTTTCTTGAAATCGCTTCAGTTATGAGAGTAACTCTTGATGCAGGCCATGTTATTAGTGCTATTTAAATTCACCTTTGGACAGCGTGTTTTAGTGCATACTTCTTGAAATACATAATAGACTTTTTGATGTCAGTCTATCTGCTATTAGGCTAACTAGCAGTTTCTTAGCAAATCGATAGAAGCATGCTAGGATTGGGTATTCTAAATCATTAAAACTTAATCCGACTTCGAGTGTGCCGGTCCGTATTTATGCTGACAATGTACAGATTTATTTTGGCCACTCAAACGGCCTATATTAAAGAATTGTATTTGCAGAATCAAAATAAATTTTAGATAAGCAATGTTTCGATAGTGTTCTGTCACTAAGTCCCAAGCAATAGAGGCATGAAATTGATCCTTCCTACATCAGTACTGAACTTATATCCTACTTTGATATGGTATATACTTGAATTATAAAATCATCTGCTACAACCATGTCAAATTCATTCTAAGTAAGGTATATTGTGGTCTTCGAAGGCGTTTGGTATATTCCAGCATATGAATCACTCTCATACACATAAAATTGGTTCAGTCAGACTTTCGCATTTTACTCATGGGTCTTCAATTTATCCCAAGCTGAACTCGTTTTACAAGCGGAAAATTGAGATATGATCTAATAATTGCATTTGCATTCAGTCGTCAATCGATGGTCTACTTATGTACACTAATAGACGCAGTTCGTATTATTTATTTATTTAATTACACTAAAAATTATTTATAAAATCCTAATACAACTCCGCTTTTTCGAATCCATTTATAATGATTTATTATAACAATATGGCGATAAGACAGATCTTCATTTTAGTTGTCGGTTCTTTGTTATAACATCAGCGTTACATAATAACTTATATTAATTTATTGTAAAAACATGAGTCATATTCTTGAATTACATTGTTTTGTATTTTATACTTCTACTAACTAGAGATCGCAATTTCTTAATGAAACAGGTCTCATTACGTCACAATGTTTCTCAACAATACCTCTATTATACGTGTATTATGACAGTTAGGTACTTACCGTACATACAGATAAAATTACACACTTTAAGTAGATATTTCCTCATCCGTTTCTGTAGTATACTTCAATAAGTATTACAATGAAAATAAACTTTTCCTTTTGTTATCATAAATTCCTAGAACTACTGATTAGATTTTTATATAATTAGCAGATGTGGCAGTACAATAAGAATAATAATAGTAAATCGACCTGCCTAATTTTTGGTTATTTTCATTTTTTATCTAGCGAAACATTAGACATTTTACGATTACTTAAAAAGTGCCGAAACACATGTATATGAACATCTAGTTCTATAACTGAAATCGTCTGGTTATTCAAAAGTTTAACTACGTTATTATATATGCATATAAATCTAAACCAGTATAGACAATATTTTGGTGATATGATTGCCCATAAACTTAACTTAAGACCAATTCTTACGATACCTTAGATAAATGCCCGTATGTAATTTCGTATTGATCTATCCCATTGTACAAATTTAATTATTAAATTGATTTTTCGTATCTAGAAGGTTCATTACACAGAAAAAATGATTATAACCAATTTAATGGGAATTTTATATCCAGAAGAACTTTTCCATTAAATAAAGTACTAATTGCTTTCACAGTATGCGTAAAATACCTACCTCAATTCTTGTATTGCAACACCAAGAAGGAGTTGCCCGAGTTATACCATTTTTGAAATTTATTTAATATATTTATGAAAACGCTGCGTACAAAATTTCAGCTCTCTACATTGACACGTAATCAGGAAGTAACAAAATATATAATGAAGAATGAAATTGTTGTATGGCAAACCTACGAAGGAATTGCCTGATTTGTCTCATTTTCAAACGTAAATCTAAAAAATCTAAAACCGTCTGCAAAATTTCAGCTGTCTAAGTTAACGCGACAGACGCACAGACAGACACGTATAATTCAAAATAGCCTTAATATTATACGTGTTATGATTTTCAACCCAGTTTACTCTACCAGTATTCAGATTTCTTTCTAAAACGGTAGAAATGGTCATAAAAAATTTCATAAATTTTTACATTCTGAAGAACTCTGTAATACATTAAAATCATCAAAAACTGACCCTTTTCTATTATTTTATTTTTAACGTATAATAAAAAATAAGTCTTTTTGTAGGTGTAGTAGCTCTGCGAAAATGTTGCCACATTGAAATTATTTTTGAACTTTAATCTATAAATCGTATAAAATAACCGCGTACAAAATTTCTGGTTTGTCAATGGATTCGCAACCATTATCAAAAATATACAGCACAAAGTGAAATTTGTGTGTGGCAACCCTACAAATTGTGTTCCCGATTATTCCTGAGTAGCCAGATATGACATATTAGCGACAAACCAAAGACAAATTTTTGTCATTTGTCGACAAAATTATGTCACAAATATGATTTAAAACTCTGGTCCGGGCTGACGCCAATTGTCACATAATATTTCACATAAATAATAATTAAGATTGTCACAGTTATGTTAATAAATTCTGTGACAATTGATCCACTTAACTTTTTGACATTTCAATGTCAAATTGTACTAATGCTGAAACTGAAGTTTAAAAAATCTTTGAAAATGTTTCTTTTATTTATTAAAATTTTTAAATTTTATTTCAGCGAATACTTTTACAATATTAAAAAACAGAGAGAAATAAAAGCAATAGAAATTGGAATTATAAGAGGAATTAATAATAATATCAATTTTCCATTATTTTTGCCAAACAAATTTTTTTTCTTTTGAATGCAGATTCCCGATTTCCAATAGCCGGTTAATAACACGACGAACGGCGGCGATAGTTTTCCCTTCGATTAATTTTTCATCAATCGCACGTTATTCCAGCAAAATATTTGTAATACAACACACACAATTTCTTAAAAATGGCATAGCATCACAATATAAATGTCAAACTATTGTGTGACTTTTAATTTGCAGAATAATTTCTTCTTTTTTGTGACAAATTTTCGACATTATTTTGTGATGACATTGCATCGCTACCCGGGTTCTTATTTTAGAACTCAGATCTGCAAATTTTATCCAAAAACCCTTAATATAAAATTTCAGCTTTCTAAATGAACGCGTTCCTAACCATATTAATGAAATCGAAAACGAAATTTTAGTATGGCAACTCCATGAAAGCTTTAACCGATTTTGCCTATTTTCGAACGTAGATAATATATTCTTTATGCGGACACCTCTAAATTTCGACTCTCTATGTTAATGCATTCTTCTTTAACAGTGCTTAAATATCCAAAGGTCAAGTGGGGGTAATTGCAGTGGCGGATCCAGGGGGGGGGGGGTTATGACCTCTCCCTAAATTTGCAGAGAAAATATTTAATTAATTGAGTTATTTGAAAAAATATATTTTTTATTTTATACTTTTTTTATTTATATAATTCAACTTAAAAAAAATTTTTATTCCAAAACTTAAAAAAATAAAAATTTATTTCAATGAATGCTATTGTATGCATGTGATGTATGTGTATAGGTTTTTCTCGGAATTTGAGTTTCGGACCTCAGCTTTGGGTGATCCAAGAGAAACACTTCCCTTCGTGGCTTGGGACTCCCTCACTACCACATCAGAGCCCTAACTTAACTTAGTCCTAACTCCTGTTATATTTCGGAGCTTACCTTAGCCGAAGGCAATCACTCTACGCCGTTTCAGGAAGCTATGATTAAGACAACTCGACCACTTTTATTTTATTTATATATATTTTTTTTAGTTTTGCTTTGTTCACAAACTTCCTCTTATGGTTATTTTCACAAAACGTTTACTTTTTTTTCTTATCGCAACTTATATTTTCTTTACCTGTTTACAATTAGTGTTCAGCCAACCGCGGAGGACGATGGTTGAAAGGAAATTTGATATTTTCATAAATATCAAACCATCGTCTTGCTATCGTGCATACATTGCTGCACTCATAATGTATGCCGCTCGCGACAATTTGCTGAAAGGAGGCTTTTCGGTGAAGACTTGATCGTTTAAATCTTCACCGAATAAATTTTATGCGCCCGATATGTATGTGTATATGTACATACATATCGTATTTTCGACAAATCTTACTGAAGGTAAGATTTGTCGTGGGGCTTTTTTCTATTGAAACGGCTTGGGTTGAAATTTAAAACTTTTATTTGCCCCAAGTCGTTCTATGGGAAATACTTTTTGTTTTTAACTGAGAAATTTGAATTAATTGCTGATGGCAATTTATTCACCTTAAAGATAGATAAACCCCTTTTTAGGTAATTTTGGCATGTAACACTTGTAACATTCTAAAATATTTGCAGCGTTCTTATGTAAAACCACTGACATTTAAAATATGGACTGAATACGTCCATAGAAATACACTGCAGAAAGTGGGCTCATTTCTATATAGCGTGCTCTTTCGGTCTAAGCACTAACTACTAATTCGCACGGCACATAGAAATGTGACATAACTCAAAATTTGTAGTTTTTAGTTAATTACACCATGAAATTGGCATATTTCGTATTTTGAGTTGTGCCACTTAAAAAAAAACTTGAAAAAATATTTATTTCGCAACAAAGAAAATCGACACAACTTAAGAGCATGCGGGATTAACAGCTAACCTCGCCAACTGCGGTAACAAAAACTTAAAAAATCTTTTATATAAATCTTCAGAAATAAATTTACTAACAAATTTAAGAGTTTAGACTATTTTTAGCAAACAATTACTACGTTAAGCTAGAATTAATTCTATGTACAGCTTTTCGTTTTTTCGCTCTCCTGAAAAGTTTCATTTTTTGAGTTGGGTCACTTTTCTATGTAAAGTGCGAACTGAGAAAGAGCTGTAAACAAAAAATAAATAAGTGGGTTTGTCGAAATAAATGTTTTTAAATTAATTATTTGGGTTAATAGAAATTCGACAGGTTTCACTTTTCAACTTTCCGCCAATGGATTTTTCAATGTTGGCACCGAGGTATGAACTATTTTTGACACAAAAAAATGGAACCCGCCCGCATGAAATAGCATATCGAGCAGTCCATATTATATATGCCAGTATGTAAAACTGAGAAAAGTTTGGCTTGAATGACTCCTGCAGTTTGCACCCTATTCTATTAAAAAAATAGTTTTTGTAAAAAAAGGTATACTAAAAATGACACATCATCCACACCGCTTAATGCGGATTTCCTAGTTCCAAGTACCTAGTTCCAGTATTGCGGTGGTTATACTTACGGCGTTGGAGTTTTTTTTTTCTCGATTTAATTTGTAATTACAATTCTAGATCCACGCCTGGGTAATTGTAGATGATTTTGCGAAATTGACAAGTTTTTCGGTTTTCAGACAGTCTTTTTTTTATGAATTATTTAATCCGCAACATAATTTACTTATATTTTGAAATCCTTTTTGAGCCTATTTATAATCCTGATTGTTATATCCCCTGTTTATAAGTTAAAAATACCCCTTTAAAAATCCCAATCATAAATTTGTTTTTTTTTTTTTTTTTTTGATATTATAGACAAGTATCCCACACATAAATATTTCTACCCAGGGTGAATCTGGATTATAAGATTTTCCAGTTTTTCAGAAAAGTCTTATACAATATCCGACTTTAGGGCATCTTTACCCAATTTTGTAAGTGCTTGGGCTTTTTTAAAGAAAATTCTAAATTCTTTTTCTGAATAGTACGAGTCAACTCCCGGAATGCCATCTTCAAAGGGAACTTTTAAGTCGATCTTGTTTACATACTCTCCTCCGACAAGTTTTCTCAACTCGTCTCTGTCACAAGGATAGCCCATTTTCCCAAGCGTTATAAGGCATTCAACAATTTTGTCTTCAAGTGATTTTGGAATAGCCTCCAAACATCCTGCACCCATTCTTTTCATAAATGTTTTTCGTTCATTAATTCTATTGTATATGAAAGCCTTAGATATACCATAGAGGTCTTCAGTTTCCCCCTTTGCTGCAAATCAGATGGGTAGATACCTAATTGTAAACAGCTCAAAATAGACTAAATTTTTTTTTTCGAATTGAAAGCAAGCACTAATAAGCAATATCAAAATATGTACTAACAAACATGAAAACATTATTTTACCTTTAAAATTACTGTAGATAAAACCACTTTTTTCGGAATGAAAACGATTAATTTTCACTAAAAAAGAGACATTCATGCTTCAAAGGTCGTACCTACATGCATTAATGTTTTCGTGGGATGGTGTCATGTAACAAATTCTGATTAACGGGACTTCGGTTGATGATTCCAGCGAAATTTTACGTGCGAAAATTAAGACTAAGAAATGATAGCCCGTTTGCAACTACCCCTAATTTACAATTACCGCACTTGACCCTAGGGGGAAAGTTATTACACTCCTTTTTTTTTCAAAGCTATAAACGAATTTGAAATTTTCCGTTTTTTCGAGAAGAATACAATCTGTAATTTTTGCCAATTTCTGGAAATGTCATCTACATACCTCAAATACTATTTAGACTAGACAACTTATCTTGTGTGTTAGAGCAGTCTTGAGTGTGACTCCAGTTACTGAAAACGATTTATCATAGGTTGTATTCGTTCTCGAGAAAACGAAAAATTTCAAATTCGTTTATAGGTTTGAAAAGGAGTCTATAATAATTATAATATATTAATGAATTAAGTACACGTCCGGTAAAAAGTACACATTCATACAAAGACTCTCAGTTTGTTTCCAAAATGGTTTGTTTGATAATTTGAGAGATTACTTAATTAATTAGTATTAATATTTCATATAAAGAAATAAAGAACAAAAAGTCGCCAATATTGTTTTTTACTTATACTTGCTTAGGTACATTGTTTTATTTAGTTCTGAAATTTTTTCTGTCTAGGTCAAATCTTTAGATCAATTCTTGATCCACTGCTGCTTAACCGATTTTCGTGATGCCCGCCAAACATACGTATGTACATCCAATGATAATACAATATCTATAGGGTAAAGCAAGAAGGATGGGTATGGATTATATGTTCTACTGGAGATGGATACCCACTAAATATCTAAATTAAGTGATGGCTAACTTCTACCAGATGATTTTTCTTGAAACTAAGCATGCATTGAAAATATCGTATGCTGCATTTCTTTTCCCGTTCTGAATGAATCTCTGTGAATCGACAGAACCATTGCAGGATTTAGTTCTGTACACATAGGAAAAGAACGAAACAGAACCATTTCAAGTGTTTGACAATTCGTATAAATTGTTATTGATAAAAAAACGAAGCCATTTTCCAACAAAGAGGACTTAACTTCTTCAACTATTACCACCCCGGTCAAGATGTGAGCAGCACATTCACGAATACAATTGAAAATCGTTCAGTTCGTATCCAGGAAAAAAATAATAATATAAAGAAGAGAGAAGAGTAGAAAATATAAAGACATGAAAAGAAAAAACTCAGGTACATTCAGAACCATTCGGAGTCCGAAAAAAGGGACACGACATATTGAAACTAAATCGTTCGATCCAAGGACATGGATTGAAACAGACTCGTCCTGCACGAGAAAAGGAACGCAGGTATTTTGTCGGTTAAAATTCATCAAAAATTTATTTAGTTTCATCCAAACTACGCATTTGTGTCAAGAAAAAAAAATTCAAGACAATTAATTTTTTCCATTTTTCATTTGAAGTTTTTTCTTTTTACACTAAAGCAGATGAACTTAATACGCAAAAAAACTAAAATCTAAAAATAAATAAATACGTAACATACTTAGTTTTATCTAAACTTACATAAAAAGTAGAAAATAATTTTTGTTTAGCTAATTATACGTTTTAATACCTTTATGACTGAAAATAAAAACATTTGCTCATAGCAAATAAATCAAAATGTGTGCGAACATTTTTGATTGATTTTCAGTATTTTATTATTCCTAGTCAAGAGTCTTAAAATTTAAAAATAGTCGAAAAAATTAATTTCTATTTTTTATGGATTTTTTTGGATTTACAACACTTGTATGTCGGATCTTAAAAGATTATGAAGCTCAAACATATTCGACAATCTAATATCGTCGGTTCATAAATAGTAAATACTTCCACCAATAAATGTGGTAACACAGCATACTTATCTTTGGAAGCAATCAGTTTAAATCTATTTATGGAGAGAACATTTAGAAGGAATGTGTTCATATCATAAAAATACATTAGGTATGGCTCACAGTATGCAGAGCAGTAACAAGGTATGACTAATATGAAACATGTTCCGCCTCATTGTAACCAAGAAAAGTAGTATTTTTGTTGTTTTTATAATAAATCATGTCATTTTACCTCGTATTTTGTAATTTTGTCGTTATTTTACATACATACAGGGTGTCTCGTATGTGACCTTGAACCCGAAAGCTATGGATGGGTCATGCTTAGACAGACAAAAAATTGTACGGGTTGGGAGGGGGGGGGGGGGGGTGTAATCCAAACTGTTTCCGAGATAATGGGACTTAAAAATATTTGGGCATGCTGTTATAGATCACCCCGTGACTTCTCAACATTACACCCAATGATGACGAATTTTTTAGATCGATAATTATTGGATCTTTCCAATAGGTTTAAAATTTCGTAATTTCAATTCCTTTTTGTTTTATTTAACCATTATTTTTATGAAAAACACGTCATCAACACAAATTTTTCATAACGGATGTAAGAAGCCCAAACGGTTCGCTTTATAATGACCTATCACACTCTGTACCTAAAATGAAATCGGTTCTGCTTTTTTGAACTTTTCTTAAGCATATTCAGCAAATAAGTTCAGAGTTCAGAGTTTGTTAAGCCATTATCGCTGGATATGCTAAGAAAAAGTGCAAATAACGCAGAAAGGGTTATATTTTGGGTACAGAATTTTAAAGCGAAACTTTTGGGCTTCTTAAATCCAATATGAAAAATTTATGTTGATGACGTGATTTTTGATAAAAATAATAGTTAAATAAAAAAAAATTACAAAATTCTGTTTTTGTTAAGGGTTCACCGATTAACTAGTTAACAAATTTCAAATTATCTATCTATCTTTCTATCTATAAAAACATATCCACATATCTTTAAATCCCGTTATCTCGGAAGCCATTAGTACCCCCCCCCCCCCACGTACCACTCATACATATCTTGCTTGTCTAAGCGTGACCCAAGATATATGGAAGACCAGGTATTCTCATAAAATTTTGTACTGTGACGTGTATCGTCCTATAATGTATATACATTTCTATTGAAAAGACAGAGAGATGATAGAGAATATTGTGTTCTCTGTATCGAACTTTCCTATACATTCGGACACAAATGGCGGAACGTGGTTCGTAATGAGAATACCTTGTATCTCTGTACCGTGAGCTTGACCTATCCATAGCCTAATAGTGAATTATTTTTGGCGACTCGGTGTAACCACCGCCACCGAATCTGTTATTTCCTTCCCGACTCTTTTCTTCCCACCATACCAAGAAAACAGCACAAAAATGCCAGATTCGGTGCAGTGTTAACACCGAGTCGCAAAAAAGAATTCACTATTAGGGTGCAAGACCAAATACAAAACACACTGTATATGGCCTTATATTGGAAAAATATTAAGGTATTAAGATAAGCGGATGGGTTTTTTATGTATTCGCAATAGAAGAGCAAATTATATTCGCAGTTGACAAACCGAAGCTGCAGCTTACTAACGGGCCTATTCTTTTCGAGGTAGCATCTGAAAGAGAGTAAAAACTTCTGTTTGGAGCAGAACGAAACAACTCAGGATGTTTTCCGTGATTATGAATATCTTGGCTACATAAGACTGCTGGAGGTGGCATTCCTTCTATCGTAAACAAATTATAGACTTTTGCATGATCTTTAGTTTGAGTAGGCTATACGTCTACGAGACGAGAAAAAAATTGTCTTGAGCTAAAATTGAAAAAAAAAAATCAGAAAATATCTATATTCTCCCTGACAGCAAAAGTCACACTATTCTCGAGGAAATTAGCACTTTCCACTGTTACCTTGATAAGGATAATTGAGGAAAACAATATTTCAAGCAATGATAATCCAAGTCCTAGCTGGGAATAAATTTGTGATGAAATTCATGAAACCCATATAATATCTGGTAAATCTGTACTGGCGGAAAACTGAGCATTGCATGCAACAACACAACATTCCTACAACACCATCAATGTTTACCTGGAGTAATGTCGTAAGAACTATGTGACATTCCTACATTATGTTAGCTACAAAGGTAAAATAAACCATAATAGGTACATTGCTCCACAGTAAATGAGCCTAATACTATCATTAGAATCTTACAATCCGTAAACTTTACAGAGGTTGCAGACCAAAGGCGATCAAACAGAAATATGTGACAAGCCTTCATTATTTTCGATATTACCGTTTTAATAAATTAAGTTGTTTTTTAGAGTTTTGCACATACCACCTTTATCCTTGGTTAGTTATTTTTTTTTACTTTATGAAGGTACTTGAAATCGAATACTATTTGTAAATTTTCCATAGACAGCTGTATGGAAATGAACAACGAATTGGGCGCGAATGTTCGATTTAGTTAAAAAAAAGTGATTTTTTTAGTAAAATACACAATATAGTATCCTTGTTCAAAGCTCTTTAGAGAGGAAATCGTGCAAGTACTCCCAAAAGATTACAGCTCACCGGCAATCACGTCACCTCCCTCATTGTAGTTACGCCAATATCTTTCAGTCCAAAATTTTGTTTTTGGGGTTTCGTACCTCAAGAAAAAATTTCGATATTGCGTCCGTCCGTCCATCTGTTTATCACAGACGTTTTTTCTCGAAAACGACGTGACCTATGAATTTGAAATTTGGCAGAATGTTAGATCTGCGCTATGCGCACATATTTTCATCATCAAATTTTATAAAATACATTTTTTTTTAATTTTTTAAGGGCCTTGTAAAAAAAACTAATTTATTTTTTGTGTGGAATATCGTTTCGAAGGGCTACTTTCAAAGATTCCATATTTGTTTTTTGTAATTGGCTATAAAGATATAGCCCAAAATGTGCGAAAAACATCGTCCCCAGCCGCCTTATTTCCTAGGTTTCTAAAGCTAAAATTTTTATATTATCATAGTTGGTATTGAGTCACATACATATAACAAGAAAACTGCTCCTTTTTTATTCAGTCGCATTGTTGGTGAAGAAAACAACGTTTTTTGTGTTAACTATAAAGTTGCAATTGCATCATTCTCTACAATAAAGCATCGCACTACTTTTAAGTGACATGTCGCTCACCAATGCAGCAATTGCTTGGTGCAAGGGAACTTTACTGTAGGGGAGCTATTCGCTAGTTGTAACAGTTTTGGTAAAACAGTTATATTTCCAAAATTGTATATTACTTTATTTATGATTCTGATATTGTTAGTTGATGGTGTAACTATTCAAGTATCGTTTCCAAAAGAAAAGTAATTGAAAATGTTTCAATATTTTTCACAACTATAATTTTTCTAAAAAGTGTCATTGTTACATATTTGGGGCAAGTTGTAACAGCCATGGGGCAGGTAGTAAGAAGAGATCAATAAATTGAAATCTTAGGATAATTCAGGATTTCTTTTAATGAAATTCAAAGTTTAGAAGTAACTGTGTTTAATATTTCTTTACTCAAGAGTAAATTAGTTATAATTCTGTGTTACAATTTCATTAAGAACTTCTAATTATAGCTAAAATAAACTTTTTCATTTCAAATAACATGCTGTTATAGGTTTTTTAAAGAAATTTACTATTTGATATTTTTAAATCAGAACAAAAATGATCATAGCACTTTACTTACAACAAAATAATGATGTCATATAAAATCTCATTACATTAACATGTTACAACTTGCCCCGAAATATTATTAATATACTTGGCACATTGCATAATTTGCGAAATTATTTAATATTTAGAAAAAACAAAAAGAGCTGAATAAAAATTAATAACAAGGTTTCATAACTGAGAAATTCGGACACTCACTGTATCAACAGAAAAAGAAAATTCGCAAAGCAATATGCTGAAAATCAAAGTTTAATTTAATTTCATTTTTTCATTAACTGGGAAAAACGGATGGTACCCGTATAGCCTCTTCCTTGATGTCCGGTGGGATACTGGTTATTTTCATATAATGCAGCTCGTTATACAGTAGAGATATAGTCGAAAATATAATGTGAAAATTATCAAAATCCTTCTAAAATTTCGATGTTACTACTTACTCCTGTTACAACTAGCCCCTAGTAAAGTGTTATTCTAATTTTAGCGCAATGCTTTTACCACAATTTGGATAAGCTTTAATAAAAAGTCTTTCGAAAGGTTTTTCCGCCTGATCAACAGTTTTTCAGGAAGACTGTGAAACAACATGAATTTCATTTACGGTAGTATTAAAACATTTCCCTAGTTAAATTTCGTATCATGCAGAAAGAATATCAAATTTAGTTAACTTACCACTTACCAAAAAGTCTCAATTCAAATGAAATTTATAATTTATAAAAAATTTCAAAAAATATTTTTGTGACTATTCGCGTTGATAACCTTAAAACAAACGAAGGAGCTTAGAATTAGTAATCCTCACTAAATAGTTTGATCCTTTTTAGTTTTGGTGGCATCTATATTTGAGACTTGGTAAAATTTACTTGAATGTAGTTTGGTAATAATTTTTTTTTTATTATAACACATCATAATTGTACACAAATACATATAACACTAAGCAAAATTATTATTTATTGATGTACATATACGAACCACTGAGATTTTTCATTTTGAAAACAAAAAAAATAGATTCACTACAACACAATCACTACTCCCGATTTTTGAGTAATCCAGCAAGGACAAAACGATCAGTTGACTCTCCACCTCCACGAAAACTTCACAAATAGTTGCGAAGTGTAAATGTTCGTTGCCTGACTCTAGACTCATTCCAAAGATTATTGATGATAAGCAAGCTATCGAATCTTATCAATGGGGTTGGTGGATTTTCCTATACATATATGTACGAGTGTTTCATAAATCATACAGAGATTAAGTTTGTAAAGTATTTCAGGTACCCCTTTCTTCTTATAAGTAGGTGGGCAGTGCACACGAAACCGACCCTGCGGTCATGATGAAGGACAGGACATTTGCACAAGTGTGCCAATTTGATGGGTTTTTTTAATGTTGATTTTTATTTTTTTAACGATAGGAGGTATATTATCAAATAAATTAGCTGAGTGGGAATTGTTAAGCCAGACAGGTTAAACTAAATTTGCAATTAAATAAATTTTGTGAATTTTAATTTATTACTATATCTCAATTATTCTCAATTATCTGATGGTCTGAGTGCAAAATGTTTGAATAAAAAGGCTTAACTACAATATCCAAGTGGTCTAAAGGTGCATCCACATATAACAAACATTCGATAAAAACATTTTTCAAACATTTAACAAACATTTTATAGACAGTTGACAAGTGTTTGACAAATGTTTGCTAAACATTTTCAAATATATGATAGAAAGTTTGTATGAAAAATGTTTTCCAAATGTATTCTCCGAGTGAAGTAACGTGCATTGCAGCATCTTTCATCGTACTTACCTTAACGTTTGAGCAAAATTTTCGGAAAAGGAGATGGTGGAACAAAAAATTTTAAGACAGAAGATTACATAGTCCTGATTTATTGAATGATAAGATAAATAAATAAATAAAACGATCTTTCCAGTGTTCGAAATTTCGCAAGAATCAAGGAATTCTGTTAGTTTTATTATATTTATCTTGTCCCATTTCTCATTCATGATTAAGACTTTATTATTAAATAATTCCAAAATGAACGTTCACTATCCACAGCTGTTGAAAACTGAGTATTTAAGAAGCAAAGTGGGTTTTATTGTCCTCCAACTGCCAGTTGTAAATTTAATATCTGTTACGAAAAATAGAATTTTTGTTTAGTGATCTAAAAAACTTGCGTTGTTCCATAAGATTTAGAAATAAAGTCTTCAAAACATAATAAAACATAATAAAAACAATTTCGTACAACCAAAAAGCAATTTCATATCAGGCGCGTATCCAGACCTTCAGCCTGGGGGTAGGGATGGGCAAAAATAACCGATTAATTGAATAACCGGTTAACCGGAAGCACAATAACCGCTCAAAATAGGTTATTATTTTTCCCCGGTTAAACCGGATGATAGGTTATTTTTCGCGGTTATTCTTGCTGATATGTAGTCAGTACTTTCCTCATGAAAAATTATTCTATTGTTTATATTTGTTGATATTTTTTACCGAACAGATAAAAATGAAAGCCTATAGGCAGAATTTAAGCTGAGAATTTAGTATAAAATGTGTCCTACGCACAATAGAAAGATGTATTTGCACTTCAAATTGCATTCGTTTCCGAGAAACATAAAGTCAGTAGTGTTCGCTAACTAGTTGCTGGAAAAATCTGTATTATTATACATAAAATAATACAGATTTTCAGTGAATGGGCGCTCCATCCATAATTCATAAATTTCTGGATTTTCATCATGGCATGGGCACAAACTGTAAAGAAATCTGTTGAATTTCCATGAAAATAAAAACAGCTGGAAACAAAAATGCATGCCTTCTTGAAATGTTGTCTTTTAATTGTTAGCACAGATACATAATCCAGATAGGAAAATACAGAGAATCATAAAGTGGATGGAAAAGAAGTTTTTCCATTTATGTAAAGCTGTAATACATCCTTAATAAACAGAAGAAATCCTGTAAAAAATCATAAAATAACAAAACCCTCTTGAGGTAAAGCATGCGGATGCAGTAAAGAAAGAAATAATTAGAAGGCAAAAGGAAGGTGTCAAATACAACGTAGAAATGATACATCTCTCATTTCCCGGTACAAAAATATTAAATATAGGCAAGAAGCCAGACGTATCCGTCGTAAATAAAAATTCAGATCCAATTCAGTATTGGCTTGATATTAAAAATGCTTTGCCAGTACATACAAAATAGCTTTAAAATATTTGAGTATTTTAAGATCATCGGTTTCCTGTTTCATCTAAGAGAGACTAGTATCTGCATTAAATAATGTTTGTACTGACAACAAAAGTAGATTAATTAGATGTAAAATAAAATACAATAAATTATAAAAATAAAGTTGATTGTATTTTTGTTCGGTTAACCGGCCAAACCGGTTATTTTTTTTATTATAACCGGTTAGGTTTTAACCTTTGCAGAAATTAATCGGTTAACCGATAACCGGATATTTTTTGTTAACTGCCCATCCCTACCTGGGGGGGGGGGGTCACAACTAAAATGTTTGAGGGGAGAAAAAAGTCGGATGTAGTCACTTTTAATTTTTCTTTTATCATATTTAAGTTAGATATCACAAAGTTCAATTTTGGGTTTGATTTGGAAAACCTGTCGATAACATTATCAATGTCGATCTCAGAGTGGACAGACATTAAGGACTCATATCCAGATTCTCTTTCTCGTGCAAAGATTATAGAAATAGATGTGACGCAACCGATTCTGTCACGGATGAAGTAAATGACTGAGAGTGAGAGCTTGCACCTTGATTCACATTCAGAGGAATAGGAGTAGAACTGCATGATATGTCATGACTATATCTTTTGACGGGAACTTAAGTGATCTTGCTTTCTTCTGAAAAAAGTTGGAAATGGTCTATCAGTCTTCCGCTTTCCATTTTCGCTACTATTTCTACCTCCATCGCTAACTAGTGTAGCAAGTTTATCCTTCTCCTACAAATTAAAAGTAAACAATATGTTAAATTAAACAACACTATTTGAATTAATACGAAAGTACAAGCAAAGCAACGGCAACTAACGCAGGCAGCGAAAGCGAATGGTTTTTATTTTTATAGTCTTTCCGTAAAAATTGTGAAGAAAAATGGTAGAATCAATTTTAGTGGCATCAATCCAATCAATCGTTTTCAGCAACCGATAGTGTATAAAAATACGAAAGAAAAATGTTCAAGTAATTTTCGAAGAACAAAATGTATGATTGCCAATGCTCATTGATTGATTGCCAAAGCACCTGAATCAAAACAACTCTTTGGAACCATTGTCCGCCACCAATAGTGCATGAAAAATCTAAAGAAAAATGTTTCATTCAAATTTTTAAGAACAATTTGCAAGTGTATTTCTAAGAAAAATTTAATGCTTCCCTACGAACGTAGAAATTTTGAACAACTCTTGAATCAGTGTCGCTATGAAAAATTAACAGATGGCTAGACGTTGATTGCATGGAACTAGGGTTCTACTGGAAGATGGAAGAACCGTACTAACCGACCCCTGTGGACCCCCCCCCCCCACCCTAATACGCGCCTGTTTCATATGCCATCAACACTTTATAAACATGAAAGTCTTCTGTTAGTATTTAATTATATGTAGATGGCGCTGCTTATATTTGTATATTTGTATTACGCATATGTCTTCATGTGTCTTTAGGACAAATCTTTGAGATTTTATACGTATCTAAGATCTATTCGCATTCCATAGTAAGTACTTAGTATAAAAACTTGTGTTAATCACTTGCAAAGCACGGTGAAAAAAAGTTTTCGTAATATACTTAGTCTATAACGGCAAATAAGGGGAATAATCACTTAATTTGCTTTTGTTAAAAAATATTTATATGGGGTAGGCGATCAGAGATAACCACACTTATGAGCCTCTCTGATCGCTGGGTCGAAAAGTTCGATATTTTTTCTGCATTTTCTTTCCAATGAATTTCAGTCTAATAAAGACGAAAAATTTCCAGTATAACGGAAATATACAGCAAATTATTTTATTATGGATCTTACTATATCAGAAAAATCACATAGTTTTCAAAAGTTTCACAAAAATCCTTAAAAGGCCTTTACAGATTTATAGGTTAAAATACGTGTTATCAAGAATTCATGGAAAGAATACACAATTGAAGAGCCAAGGTCTTCAAACTTTTGCATTGGACAATTTTTATATAGTTCTTGGCTTGGATTTCTTTTTTCTTATATGCTGTTGCTTTGACCTTGGTGAGTTAATAACAAAGAGTGCATGGACTTGGACAACTTTATGGGTGGTCCTTCCTGGCACAGTGAATTTTAAAGACGTTTTCCAAAAGGACGTTTGCCTAAAGACATATTACAAAAGTTCATTTCACAAAAGGACATTTAACAAAACAATCTTTCTCAACTGAGACCAAAGACAAAAAGTCGTTTGCCAAAAAGTTCTTTGTCAAAAACATCTTTGCCAAAACGACCTGTGACCTGTGTCCACAAAATATGGCAAATATAAATGAGGCGCACTCACATATATGCCATTTGTTAAGTTAAAAATTCGTTATGAAGTTTGGTATCTTGAAATTTAAAATACAAGCGTTTTTCAAATTCATGTAAATCATAATTAAATCATAATCATGTACAATTAATTAATATAATTCAAACAGTTAGATGTGTCTTCGACATGCAATTATTTTAAATTTAAATTCTTAGCTATAGCAAATAAAAAACCACATTCTTCATTGTCAGGATTCTTTTGATTCGCTCATCGCTCGAGACCACATTGAAGCTTTTCAATTTCACCTTTAATGAAAGCAAATTTCTTTTTTAATTCAATTAAAATTAAAATTCAGTTTTAATTCGCTCGTTCGTAAATTCTGTAAAAGCATCCGTGACTCAGCATAATTTTGTGTTCTGGGAATATTATTTTCATTAAGGTAAAAACAGCTCCAAAAACTAGGAGGAAAAAGGGGAAGTCGGTTTTTTTTTACCACAAATGCTTTGGTTTTTCGCTATATATTTGAGCACTGCCTGAGAACGCGTGAACGTTCAGCACTGAAATTTTATACACGGCATTTTCATAAACCTTGCCAATGCAAGGTCAAAATTAGACCACCAAATCGGGCAACCCTTTCTTAGCTTTATACGGCAACAACAAGGAGGCGTTACCCGATTTATTTCATCTGCGGAATTTTCTTTACTATTTTTATGAAAATGCTGTGTCCAAAATTTCAACGCTGTACGTCGACACGTTAAAGATATAGTAAAAAACCAAAAGTTTCTATGGCAGAACCGAGAGAAAGTTACCCGATTTAGTCTATTTTTGAACTATTATTTACTATTGCTATGGAAACACCACGTACTAAATTTCAGGTTCTCCGTTGACACGTTCTCAGGCAGTTCTGAAAAGCCAAAGTTTTGTGTGGCAGTACCAAGAAGGGAATTGCCCGATTTAGTCTATTTTTGAACTAGTATTTACTGTGACTATGAAAACACCTTGTACCAAATATCAGCTCTGTACGTCTACGCGTTCTTAGGCAGTTGCCCTAATATATAGTGAAAAACTGAATATTTGTATGACAACCATACGACGAAGGAGTTGCCTGATTGATATCACTTTTGAAATTGAATTTACTTTTTACAAAAAAGCCCGTGTGCAAAATTTTAGTACTACAATAATATAATAATTATTATTATTTTTTAGGTCATTCCCTTTATCTCGTACCCGAATTTGTCTGTCTATTTATATATTTCTTTTTTACTATTTACGTCATCACAGCGAGCTGAAATTTGGCACACAGGTTCATGTCACGTGACAATTGAATCTAACAAAATTTGAACAGAAAATTTCCATGGAAAACCCGGAAAATCGTGAAAAATCATTTGAAAATTTGGTACAAATTTGATTAGTGATAAATCCGATTCAGGAAAAATGCAGAGTTTTCCGATTTTTCCGAAAAAAATTCCAGAACTTTCCGACTTTTCCGGAAACTTTTCCGGTAAAAAAGTTTTCTAAATTATGCAGGATCAAGTTCCCTATCAACTGGCATCATTACTTTCTCTCCGACAATGGTGAAAACTTGCAGAAAAAACGAGGAAAATTCATGTAAAACGCTTTTCCGGAGTTTTTCAGACCAAGGAAGCGTTTGAGCGTTTTGCAACTTAAGACAAAGATGTAGAGCGAAATGAGTTGCATAATGTTGCTTTTGTGGAAAACTCCGTGGAAAACCTGGAAAAGCGGGAAAATCATCCGACAAATTTTCATCGATATGATTAGTGATAAATCTGTTTCCGGAAAAATGCAGAATTTTCCAATTTTTCTAGATAATTTTCCGAAAATTTCCGGAATTTTCCGACGAAAAAGTTTTATGAGCTACTATGCGGAATCATTTTTTTTTCCGTCCTACTGGCATCAATACTTTCTCTCCAACAATCATGAAAACTTGCATGAAAAATCTAGAAAAATTGTTGTAAACTTTTAAAAAAATTTCATAGTAATAGGAAAAGTCTGGGGAAAACATGGAAAATCGGGAAAATTCATGTTATATGGGATCAAGTTGGAATACAGCTAAAAAGCGCTGTTTAAGACATAATTTGAATTTCAGAAAACCGTTGCAGTAGTTCAACGATTTGATACTCGAAAAATTTTTGTTTTCGGATCGGCACCAAACATGACTTAAAAATTGTTTTAAAATATCTCCATGCAAGAAATCTGAGTCCACCTCTGTGTGTGAAGAAAAGTTTATTTTCTACTTTTTTATGCGGCTTGGCCTCAGTTTTGCTTGAAAACTCCTTTTTTTATTTATTTTATTCTTTTGTACATAAAAAACTAAAGTAAGTTATTTTACCAGAACCGACAAAGCTAAAAATATAATTTAATTTGTGTTTGGGAGGGGGTGAGGTGGGTATAGTTCAAGCTATGTCTTTTTATACGATTTTAATAGTTCTATATATCACTAGTACACTCTAAATATATCTGCAACTCTTGCAAAACTGAGTCTCAAACCAAGAATTCTAAACATGGGATTCTATCGATTATGAAGTGATAATTTGGATTGAAAATTAAAATTTTTGTCAAGCATCCAAAATGGTATTAAAAGGGACCTATAGAAACTGCATCAGCAAATATTTAGATGCTACAATAAACTAAAGGCTGCCGGTTATAGTAATGTCGTCTGGAAAGCCACTTAATAGAGAAAATACATACGATTTGGCAGAGCTACAGATTTTTTTCTTTTTTTTTCAAATCGCAGTGCTCTTACTTAGAGGCCTGAAGTGATCAAATGATCTCTTTGTTGTGTTTCTTAAACACAAATTCCTAAATCGATAAAATATTCAAGATTAAAAAAATCAATATAAATTGTGAAAACCTTTTATGTTATGCATTCCTTCGTCACTCTCTAACGTACGAGATTGGATTTATCAAAGTTTCACAAATGAATTGAAGTGAAGTATATGAGTGAAGTATAACGAGTAGATAAAAACAATGTAAAGTAGGTAAATGACTTGAAAAAATATCGGACGACACACATAAATGATAAGTCAATCCGATATTAACGTAAATTCCGTAGCGTAAGTCTTAGCCCTTCCGAAAGGTAGGTATATGACGGAAATTAGATAACTGTGAGCATACCTCCAATCAAGGACTTATCGCGACTAAAGAAATAGGTATGCGGTTTTACTCGTTGAAAGTAGTTAGTTATCTACTTGGATAGAGTCTTGGTTTGAGCAATGTATTATTTTTGAATTAATTGCATTTTTCTAAATATTAAAAAAAAAGTGTTATCGGTAGAAAGCTCAAAGTTCTTCTAATTTATTGTTTTTGTCTAATTAACGGAAGCAATCGCAAGCACTCACCTTACATTTGAGACAATAATTGACAGTGTGCTTAGGAAGGATTTGCGCAGTAAGATAGGTAAGTGTTAAATTCTTAGGAAAAGTCTCCAAACTATAGTGACTACTGGTGGAAACCCAAATTACTATCAGTATTTGTGGAACAACAAATGTACAAGATATTTTTGGGGGTTTTTGTCTAGATAATTAATTATACTTTATGCAGATTAAATGTCCGTCAATTCAATGAGCCAATTGACTTTCGGTTGTTTTTTCAGTAAATTTATAAGAAGATAAGGACTGTAACTTCTTTGACCCTATCATTGAGGATATCACCGATTTCTTTACGCAAAATATAATTTCAAAAACGTTTCTTAAGTATTTTGTCTACATTTAGTAACCTGCAAGATTCGAAACTTTGGAAGTCCAATTGATCGACGCACAGAAAATTAGAAATGCAAATTCTGGAAGTTCGAATCTTACCGAATAGCCAAATATTTGTTTTTCGATTCTCACATGTATTTATGTGTGTATTATAGAAGCTATATATTGACCTTTTTCAGTAAAGTGCATTATATCTTAATATATAAAAATCCCGTGTCACTGTGGTCGTACACGCTAATCTCCGAAACCGCCCAAGCGATTTCAATGAAATATTGTGAATTTCCACCTTGAAAGATAGGATAGTTTTGGATACGATAGATGGCGCTGTTGTTAAGGTGTAGAAAACTGCCTGGAGAATACTTCGACCCGAAAAGCTGAAATTTTGTATACGGCGTTTTCGTAAAAATTGCAAATACAAGTTCAAAGATGGTTTAAAGCGGGCAACTTTTTCGTAGGGTTTCCATACAATTATTTCGTTTTTTAGTGTATATTTGGACACTGCCTGACAAGGAGTACACGGAGAGATTTGAAATTTAGTATGTGATGTTTTCATAGCAATAGTAAATAAAATTTAAAAAATGGACTAAATCGGGTAACCTCTTCTTGGTGTTGCCATACAAAAATTTGGGTTTTCACTATATATTTTGAAACTGTCTGAGAACGCGTTGACGTTGAGAGCTGAAATTTTGTACACGGCGTTTAAATGGAAATTGCAAATACAATTTCAAAAATGGACCAAATGGAGCGACCCTTTTTGGTGTTGCCATACAAAACTATAGGCTTTCACTATATATTCTATATATTTGGACACTGCCTCACGCATCGGCGTAGAGAGCTGAAATTTTGTGCGTGGGATTTTCTCAAAAAAAAAAAAAAATGAAATTAAGTTCAACAATGGGACAATCGGGAACTCCTTCTTAGGGTTGACATAGAAAAAAATTCAGCGTGGTGTTTTTATAGCAATGGTAAAAAAAATTGGACAAATGGACTAAATTTGGTTACTCCTTCTTAGTGATGCCCTACAAAACTTTCAACTTCAAGGTCGAGAGCTCATATTTTGTACATGGAGTTTACATAAAAATTGCAAATACAGTTCGAAAATGGGACGAATCTGGCAACTCCTTCGTAGGGTTGCCATACCAAATTTTCGTGTTTTATTGAACCCAAATATTCATGAGAATGCGTTAAATAGAGAGCTGCACACATGAATGTATATACACGAGCACACGCACACCCCACACCCTACACACCCCCACCCTCACACACACACACACAGATGCAGAGTGAAAATCTAGATTATGGAATCGCGCGATCGGATCAGATAATAGCTTAGATATTATTTATCGCTAACCAACTCAACCCCACCCCCACCCATCCAGGGGAGCACCGAGAGGGGGGGCGAACGGGACCGGTCCCCCTCCAGAATGTCAGTTTTTTGAAAATAATTTACAAATTATGTATAAAATGTAGTCTGTATATTATTACAAAATCCGATAAAATAAAATAAAACCTTTAAATATACAACAGCAGTCCTTAAGTACTCAGATGGGTGCAGGACACGACTTTAGAGCCCTATTTTTCCGACTTCTTAAGACTTCGGACACCTATGGTCCCCCCTCAAAGCTAAATCCTGGGTGCGTTACTGCACCCATCTAGGTATCTATATTATCGCCGGGCAACGCCGTCGGGCTCTTCTAGTATATATACATATCTATATTTTTTTTTCTTAGACGACTTTGGATAAAAAAAAAACAGAATCGATATTATAAGCTCAATCATCGTTACTTATATGTGTATATATGTTTCACTCAGAAACAGCTTTCGATCGTTGCTCTTAATAACTACTTTGTAGTTAATCGTGGCACCTGGTAGTGATAATCTTCAATCATGGTCGTCCCGTCATGTGATTGATTCTGAGATCTTTGATTGTATCAGTTTGTTTTCAGTTGTGTGGATGGCGAAGAGGTGATAAAGGCGGTTTTTCTGTCAACTCTAATGCTTCCTCCTATTATGCTTCCTCCGTAAGATACTGGAGAAATTAGTGTACTGGTAAATTCTGGAATACTTTAGGCCCGACACCTCCAGACATGAGAGATATCTTATACGATGCATTATGATATTCTGAACATTTTTTATTAATAATGTTTTGGCGATCGGACGTATCTTGAGCGACTTTATTGGGTGAGAACTTTTCTACTTCTCGTAATTACGCAGAATTGGTGAGACGTAGAAAATGACTTTATATGAGAAAAATGTTCACAAAAGTGCACTAATGGCCATGGAAGAAAGAACTGCAAAAACATATGCGAAATGTCCTAGCTGGGGTGTATGTGACTCAAATGTATAAAAATGGGTCTTCCTGCGGCAAAAATCCCGAGAAAGTTTTCTGAATCGGGTAAAAAGTACACCACCCGAAAGTACTCGTCGAAACCATTAATTTAATATGGATCATGCGGTATTGAAACCACCCCCCCCCCGTCTTCCTACCCTCACCATAAAAGTATGCAGAGAAAAGTTTTCTTCTACGAATTGTAGCTGATAATGAGCGAGACGAACAGTGAAACCCGTTTTCCAATCGGACATAACCCTACCGCGTGAGAGTCGATCTAAGGTACGCAAAATCTAGTACCGCAGTTCGAATAGAAAAAGAGGGAAATACTAAAAAGTTAGTATGAGGATGGGTATAAATAGCTTTAAACCTCCGAGTATAGGAGTGTGGGTCGTCAAACTTCTTCTGAGGAGCTAAGGAACTCAATTCTGTACTAGTTTTTCCAAAATGAAAATTCAAGATAATGAGAGATTGTCTTTTATTAAAACAAAATAATAAAATAAAAATGTGTGAATATTTTGATTATATTTTAACCTTGTAACTCAATTTTTCGTATGTTTTTCCTTAGTTTTAATTTTTACGTATACGTAGACTAAAAGCTCTCTACGCGTAATGAACGATGTGAATTTCATTACGTAGATTAAGTCAAGTATTTAAGAATTGATAATTCCCAGTAGGTACTAATACTCCTGTATTGGAATTAAAATCATACAGTAGGTACCATTCCAAAAATCGCAAATAATACTTTAAAATACCGGAAATTAATTGAATTTTTCACTCCAATACAAACATACTTGTAAATACCCAAAAGTATTTGGGCATAACATACTATATAATTCTTTTCAATTGTTTTCCAATACTTGCAATTACTTTTAATTACTTCGAAAACTTCAATATTAAATATGATATTGTACTTAATTATGAAATGAGCTATATCTCTTTAATTTTATGTAAAAAAAAAAATATTTCCCTGTTTTCGAGGTGTAATAAAATTAAGTAGTCTTGACAAGCACGTTTACTTTCAAAGAAATCGTAAGGCAAGAGTTTAAGAAATGCAAAGTTATTAAAAATTGTTACGAATTTGTTCTCAAGTGGAAATCAACTTTTTGATGAATTCTCCATTCATTTCGTATCATTCAGGGATGAGTTCAAGAAATTTTTAGATTTTGATTCGTTACCAAATGGCCAAGTGATTTTAGAATAAAAGAAGACATTGTATTTTTGTTTTTTATTTTACAATTTAAGAATTATTTAATAGCTTACAACCGTATAAAAATACCACAAGAAGAGGTCGAAACAAAATAAAACAAAAACTTAAAAATAACATTTCCAGAAAAGAATTAAGTTTGTGGCCAAATTAAAAGAAGAAAAACTAAAGAGTGCCAGATCGTAAAGTATCACTTTCTTGCCTCCCACTGTCATGTAATTGTTTCGGTTTGGTCGAAGGCTCTATGCACATAGCTACCATCGGTGTCCTTGCAGTCCAAAATTTTTTCGAAAATCATATCCAATCGACACTTTGTAAACGTATACGCCGCTGAATATTTTGTAGAGAAATCCTTTAGCTTAGTGATTAAGTCAGAGAGATTCATCAGTTTATTGGTTTTCAGATTCTCACAATTATCATCATTCTAAGAATTTTAAAAAATAAAAAAAATAAATTTAAATTAAAAAATAAAGTGTGACTGCAGATTTTTATCAAACCTCATTCCATGTTGACTGCACTTTTACCACGAATTTAACTACATTAGGATGCGTTTGAACATCAAAACAATGCGGAAATATATCCCGAATATCCTGAAATTAAGATTTTTTTTTTGTTATTGTCTGCAATTAATTTACATCGTTTGTCACCTTTTCTAAAGCTGCGGTACCGGATTTATCAGGAAAAATCGTGACAGTATAGTACGTTCCATATTGCTCTTTCAGTTCTTCAGGACTACCAGTGTTGATGAGTTTTCCACTCCTTAGCACAGCAATACGATGACATACCTGTTCGATTTCTGAGACAGTGTGAGAAGTTAGCAGAACGGCTCGTTGCTCAGAGATGAGTTTTTTAATGGCAGCATATACCAATGACCGTGTTACTGGATCCATATCACTTGTTGGTTCATCCATTAAAACAACATTTGAATTTCCAAAGCATGCGACTGCTACGTTTAATTTTCGTCTGTTGCCTCCACTTAAATTTTTGACCAAAACATTCTTGTAGGCGGTTAGATGAAATGCTTTTAGAGTTGATGATACCAACTGTAAAGGATTTATAATGAAGATATTAATAAAATTAAATAGATAAAAATGATGTCGACTATATGTGAAATGATATGCGAGGAGTGATCAGAATTTAATTTTTTAAAGCCAGCTGTAAATATTACCGGAATTTCTAGACTACGATTTGCTACTAGGAAAGTTATGGACATAGCAAGAGGACATGGATACTGGAAGATATATAGAAGATTCCCAACTACCTATAATCGCAAACTATGTAAATCTGAAAGAATAGTAGGAGGAGCTTCGCTCATAACATAAGTAATCTCTGTGACTCAGGTTCTCATGAAAACCACGGCAAAAGAAAGTTGGAGGCGATCAAGAAATCAGACGGCACGCTTCAATAACTTAGTGAAAAAACAAAGGGGGTTCTACTCCAACAGCATTTTCCTGGTACAATAATTAACGGGGCAATAACAGGTACGTGGCATTAGACCTTTTAAATTTCCGAATACTGAGGTTGTTTATCCTGCACTCATAAATTAAAAGAGGACATCCTCAAAAAACTGCGTCTAGTTAGCTCTTCTTAGGAGAGCATCAGAAAACCTTAATTCATTCATAATCATGAGCGAGCAGGTACTTTCTGGTTAAGTCATATATCCTAACATTGTTTCTTGTGAAGGCTATGGAACAAGTAGCTGATTATTAGGAAAAGTATCTTCCCTCTTTTCCTCTTCATATCCATCAGCATGCTTGAAAAGCTACATTTGTAGTACTCTGGAGTCACATTCAGAGGCTTTCAGCGGCTATTTTCAATGAAATATTAGCGGTAGTGAGCTCTTAGAGCTATTGAAAGCACATCCTTCGATAATACATGCCCTAAAAAGAAGGTGTAGGTAGACAAAATATTGATAAAAAAGGCTGTCCTCACGGCGGAGTTCTATTCTCCTCCTATAATGCCTTACGCAAATACGTTACGCATGGCTACGCTGATGGCTGATGACGATGGCGATAGTTGCCACGGTTAGCTCCAGGAACAAGATTTTCACACCACTCCAGTAAACTCTGAATGTATAGTTATGTCCTGTGGTAGCGAGTTTGAGCCCAATGTGTACCTCTGTAAAACTGTTCAGATTTTAACCAAGAAAACATAGACAGAAAGACCAGCTACTAGACTCAGTTCAAATATCTGAGTTTAAAGCATTATCGGGGAGAAGATCCGAAGATCATTATAGAGGTACCACAGATACAGATCTCTACTCAGGGCATAACTTAGCATAGGAAAGAACGAAAGTCAAAACTAGTGTAGAAGTGCCAAAGTGTTCTTGGCGAACTTTGTTGAAACGGGCCAAGGTATAAAGTACATTTTCCGGAAAGATTGTAACCGGTTCAATAACTGGGACAGCTGAGAATTACAAATCTATAGATATATATATATTATTTCTTCCCATACCGCCAGTAATTAGAAGAGATCAAAATTACTGTCATTTAGTATATTTTCAAAAATAGTATAAAACCAAAAATTGAATTACCAAACATCGTAAAATCCCGCAAGTATATGGAGTGGAAGTTATTGCCTTCAAATTCCCTTTAAACTAGAACTCTCAGAATTAAATGTCATAAAAGAAAAGAAAATTCGATTTTCAATTAAAAAAAAATTCTTCCGTATAACACGTTAGTCCAAGTAAAATTTTTTGCTCAGTATGGCTTCATGTAAGACTTGTGATGATCTACAAGAAATCCCAGAGGGTACTGGACCGCTTCGAGTTAAGTATAATCAACCAACCATTTACGATCATATGTCCAACTACTGTCATTTCAAGCAAATCAAACAACGTGACAAAAAATTGAAAGCCACCAAGGAGAAACTTGTGACGGGCAGCACAAAATTCACGAATTTAAAGTTAAACACCACAGACATTGAGGAAGTTCTACAGAATTTCAGTACTCAAGATATAGTCAAATTCAAGAAGTCATTTAAGGATAGTGCTCTTTTGGAAACGGATAATGATCAGGACAAGATGAGTCCAACAAGGAAACAAAACAGATCGACAGAGTCTTTAATTAATATTTCAAGAAGTCCCATAAATTGTCCAGTAAATTCATGCAATCAAACAATTGGCATTACATCAGTTCTGTCGCATTTTCTACGAGATCATAAGCAAGGATTTCCTGTTGATTTTCAAGATATTGAAGGTGGACGAAGATCTGTACTAATTTTTGATGAAAGTATTTTCAATATCAACGAAAACATATGTTTAGGAGTATTGGCGTATGGTGGAAAGGACTCGTATATTAATTGATATAGTAAAAAAAAACTCTCAAATTATAATTAAACAGGGAATTATTTCAGGAACGAAGAAAGCCGACCAGCTGTTATCGGGATTTGTAGATCGAATTCATTTCTTCCAGAAAAATATTCGAATTTTCTTAACCATCTTCCTATCCTTATTATGGGTTGTAAGACTTCCTTAACTAGTTTACTCAAAGATAAAGAATTGGTAGAAAATTAAATCAAGGGTCATATGTATTTGTAATTTTTCATATATATTTAAATTTTAGGCAAATCAACTTAATGATCCTACGGATCGAAGCAAGGATATTATTGTGATCTGGTTGTCGACTGTTGAGACTACAAAAGATATTCATTGCACCATCACAGCTTTTGATCATGAAATGACTTCTTCCAGGAGCACCATTACAGAGGTAAACTGTGAGAAATTTATAATAACTGATTTTAGGTAAACATATAGCAGTTAAATAACAATTGGATAGGGTTAGGTAAAACACACACACAACATTAATTTTTATGACATCCACCATTAATTTGTTCTTCTCAAAAATGTTTTGATATTTTTTAAGAAGATAGATTGATCATAATACCCGCTAATTTCTCTACACTTGACTGCATCACCAGATTATCTTTAGGCCTACCTTGAAGCTGAATTATCTTATGATTTTTTGGTAAAGTTAGTTTGAATTCTTGACAGTTTTAATCAGTGCCATCTATTGGCGGCTGTGCTTGATTTGCGGTTCACTCACATATTTTTGTTCCTTGGTAGAATTACATATTTATCTTGTTCCGGGTCTTCGTTTGTAAAAAGATATTTAACTCCATTAGTTCTAGAGGTATGTCACCACTCCCCAATTTTCAATGCAGTCTATTTCGTGTCAGTTTCTTTGAGTTTTCTATTCCGAACATTTTTTTTTAATTTTAAAAATGCTTTCAAAATTTGATTTGGTTCATTATGTACCTACATACCTCCATATCTAGTAACTTTAACTTTTTTCAAACCTTCAAGGAGAATTTTATATTACTCATTTCTTTAATTTGCTTTTCCTTAGTAGCTCTTTCCTTAAGCCATTCATACATTATCTGATTATTTCGGTAAATAATGACAAGAGAGTAATAATGAGGGTATTACCCTCACTGTGGATTAGATAATATAATAGGCTCCGTAATGCAGTCAGTCTCCTTGAATTAGCTTAGAAGCTGAATAAGTCCGCTACCCAACAAACTGGTCTTAAATAAACTATTTTTTTTTTGTATATTAATATTTTTATTAATTATTAATAATACTAATTTTTTTAATTTTACATTACAATTACCTAATCACGGCTCAATTTACCACCCCAAATCTCTGCCGCTCTAGTAGGCTTCTCTGGCACTATAAAAATGCTGATCAGTATATTAGTGAAATTGATTGGCCTTTCTGTTTTGCTTCAGAAAATGTTAACAAATGCACATGAGAACTTTGTAACATTTTTAGTCTTGACAATTGAAAAATCGCTCTTCAGTTTACCGATAAATACAACCAAGCAATAAAAGCGAAAGAGTCTGCTTTTTGGAACTATCAATTGCATCTATCGATTACATCCATGTCCAGAGCTCAAATAAGTCTACAAGACTGCACGGAACAACTACAAGACAGACAAAGAATCTTGAAAAGCCGGAAGGGTAGCAAAAATTTCTGATCCCTAGTCAAAACCATCAGGAACAACTTCAGCAGTTCATCCATACCTTCACTACTGAACATTAGTGAAGCGGTAGTTGATTCCCTAGACAAGCCTAATATTTTGGTTGCTAGATCCGCTTCGAATTCTCGTCTTTCACCCAATTCACAAATACCTGCTTTTCATCTCCCATGTGCATGTGTATAAGAGCTAATATACATTCGCTCGAGAGATATGTTCAAGGTGCTTAAAGGGATCAACGTTTCCAAAGCCGCAGGATCTGATGATTTCTCGCCCCAGCTAATTAAAAGCTGCACTTCATTCTTGGCTGAACCTTTCCGTAAAATATTCTACTTGTCTTATTCGACAGGAATTTTTCCGAGTACTTAAAACTAGCTACTTTTCAGCCTAATCCCAAGAAAAGAACATGGTAGCGATCCTTCAAATTATCGAACAATTCCAATCACTTCGATTCTTTCCAAGGTTTTTGAAACTATAATTAACTCTAAATTAATGAAGTATCTAGAAAGCAATCAACTCATCAACGATCGCCAGAGACTTGCTGAGGTTTCTTATGGGATATTGGAAACTTAGTCTCCACAATTTTAGTAAGTTCGAAATCGTTGGTCTAGATATTTCAAAGATCTTTTATAGAGTCTGGCATCCGGCCCTTTTAGTCCAACTTAAAGCAATTGGTCTCTCCCCTCCTCATCTATCATGGATTGAACAATTTTTATCTGATCGACAAACACGGGTTGTATTAGAAGCGTTACATCTGAAGCTCACACTGTAAATGCCGGTGTGCCTGAGGGTTCTGTTATGACTACGTTTCTCTTCTTAATTTTCATAAATGATCTGCTTTTCCTTCCTTTCATTTCCATCCATAGTTACATTGGTGACAGTACCTTTGATTCCGCTTAGTCAGTTTTGCGTCAAATTCAATGCATCTATAAGACCCAAAGCAATCTTATCTCTCTAAAATAAGATCATCACTTAACCACTCCCGTTTCTTTTGATGGAGCATTAATTTCCGATTCACCTTCATAAAGCATTCTTGGCATTAATATTTCCAGTAAGTTAAGCTGGACAGACCACATTTTCTCTGTTACCAAAGAAGGATCGAAATGTCTTGGATTTCTGAAAAGGTGTAAGACATACTTCAGCCTGTCAAATCTAGTGCTCCACCTATATCAGACCTATAGAAAGAAATACAATTCCCATATCTGCACCGGAGCTTGTCACATAGCCTTAGCTTATTAATTAGATATTGTCCAAAGAGCGCCTTCAAGCTAATTGGCGACGTAGAAATTACTTGTCATATCGACTCGCACGACCACCGCCGCAATGTCGGATGTCTTCCACTCCTTTATCGTGATGGCTGATGGCTTCTAGATTAATTCTTGCAAGTCGCATAGATCCTTTCACCCTTCAAAATACTTTCGGTCGTACAATAAAATTCCGTGTTGCTTTCTTATCCCGAACAATGCGAATGTGGAATAGTCTACCATCTTCTATCTTTCCTTCGGCGTACTATCTACGAACGTTTAAGAGCGACATACGTTAGCATCTTCGCCATTGTCCTCATGTCCCTTAATCAATTTTCTATTTCCTTTCTGCCATGCTGTGCTTTTCATAATAGAATGTGCTCTGAGCTTGGTTTAGTAATAAAAAAAAATCACATAGTAAATTTATTTATTTCTAATTTCTCAATTTTCAATTTTTCTCTCTTCACCTATCTTACTCCAATTACACCAACTAACACTAAATTCTTTTAGGTACGAAATTTAAAATATCCACAAGATCCATCCAGCTTTCTACCTAAAGAATCAAATTATTTAATGCTAAATCGTGGAGAAATTGACATTCTATCAAATAATGGCGAATCAGCAATTGAAATGGAAGTTTTCGTTCATGAATTTGATGAGCAATAGCACTAATATATTTTCTAAGCACTGTACAATATTATAATAATAATTAATAAAGTACAACTAAAACTCACCTGTGATGTATTACTTATTCTCCGCAATTTTCCATAAAATTCAATAACCTCTTTGACAGTAAGAAGTGGATCCAAGGCACTAGTTTGCGGGCAATATGCAATCTCTTTCTGAAAAAAAAAAAGTAGGTGGTAAAGTTTTGGTAAAAGTTTTCAAATATTGAGCTTCTCAAAATATTTACTTACATTGTAATAATCAACACTTCCAGAATCTTGCCTTAGGTGACCTGATAGAATTTTAAAAATAGTAGACTTTCCTGCACCATTCTTTCCTAGTAAACCAAAACATTCGCCCGTTCGTACTTGAAATGTTACATCCTTGACTGCATTATCATTTCGCTTGTATGACTTACAGAGGTTGTCCACCTTTAGGGCATAGGATTCGGAATATATATTGTATTTATCGCTGTTGCGCGTTAATGAGTTCTGTATCGACACAACTCTCAGTTCATAGGTTAAATCATTCTTATTTAATAGTTTCTTGATGAGAGTGTGCAGAACTCGCATTTCAATTATGTAATTCAAGAGTAGAAATATTACGCCAAGGATAAACAGGGATATATAGTGTGGTTGGATTAAATCACTACTAACAGGTGATTTGTATGTGTCGATGTCGTATCTCAGGAAAACTTCCGCCTGAAAAGAGAAGGGCAAATTATTTTGTCAGAAATACGTTAACGGTTAAAAATAATTTAATCTTATTATTTACGTTGAGGCAATACGTATACAGTTATTCACAGGAGAAGTTTCAACATATTTTTACTTCTCTGGCAAACGTTTTGCATTTAGAGCCAGCTAGCAGATATAGAAGCATTAGGGGGAAAACTCGAATTAAAAGCTAGCCACGTTTATTAATTCGGTCCAAGTTCTCAGAATTTCCGAAATGTGATCATAAATTCTCTCAACTTTCTGAAAAGTCTGAATGTCGAAGTTTATAAATTCGTTCGCGAAGCTTTGTGATCTTCTCCAATGTCTCAGAGGTTTTGAACGGAGAAAATAAAGAAAAGTATTATAGAGCCGCATTTCATGTTAAACGTGATATTAATAAACAAGTAAAGTAGCTGGAATTGGTCTAACACCAATTCTAATGATCAGCGTTTCTCAACCTGTCTGCCGCGCGAGATTGTTAAATGTGTTGCGAAATTTTCCGATATATTTTCTCGTATAACATGAAAAATTCTCGTACACTAGATTTACCGCGAAGTTAATAAGAAAAAGAGACTAAATTAAAACGAGACAAGTTAGTAACATTTTATTTTACTTTTTTATAACAAAAATTATGGATATCTTTCAGAAAGTTATATTTGAAACTATTTTTTGTGGCCATTCCCTTTAACTCTTACACGATTCTGTCTATCTATATATTTCTTTTTTACTATTTTCGACACTCTCGTAGACACACTTTTTGTCATCACAGCGAGCTGAAATTTAGCACACAGGTTCATGTCACGTGGCAATTGAATCTATCAAAATTTGAACAGAAAATTTCCATGGAAAACCCGGAAAATCTGGAAAAATCATTTGAAAAGTTGGTACAAATTTGATTAGTGATAAATCCGTTTCAGGAAAAATGCAGTTTTCCGATTTTTCCGAAAAAAATTTCCGGAAAATTTTCCGGTAAAAAAGTTTTCTAAATTATGCAGGATCAAGTTCCCTATCAACTGGCATCATTAGTTTCTCTCCGACAATGGTGAAAACTTGCAGAAAAAATCGAGGAAAATTCATGTAAAACGCTTTTCCGGAGTTTTTCAGACCAAGGAAGCGTTTGAGCGTTTGCAAACTAAGACAAAGTTGTAGAAAGTTGTAGTGGAAAACCCGGTAAAATTTTCCGAAAATTTCCGGAATTTTCCGACTTTTCCGGAAAATTTTCCGACAAAAAAGTTTTATAAGCTATGCGGAATCATTTTTTTTCCGTCCTACTGGCATCAATACTTTCTCTTCAACAATCATGAAAACTTGCATGAAAAATCGAGTAAAATTCATGTAAATTTTTAAAAAAAATTCATAGGAATAGGAAAAGTCTTTGGAAAACATGGAAAATCGGGAAAATTCAGTATATCAGTGTCTTTTCAGCCGTCATAAAATTGTTTTAAAATATCTCCATGCAGCACGTGATAACAATTTAGTTACGTGAAAAAGGCAGAAAATAAAATAAGTAAAAAACGAGTTTTCAAACAAAACTGAGGCCAAGCCGCATGAAAAAGTAGAAAATAAACTTTTCTTCACACACACAGGTGGACTCAGATTTTATTCGCTGAAAATCACCGTTATATTTCAGTATGATCAATCAGAGGTCATAAGTGATTTGATTCATGAAGAGAAAGGATATTCAAGAGAAATGTCCGAATCAAAAAATCTGAGTGCACCTCTGTGTGTGAAGAAAAGTTTATTTTCTACTTTTTCATGCGGCTTGTCCTCAGTTTTGTTTGAAAACTCGTTTTTGACTTATTTTATTAATACTATTTTTTGAATTCAAATTTAGTATTGTCTTGTCTAAAGGCCACTGTTCCAGAAATAAAAGATACTTAGATATTTTAATACAGCATCTAAATCTAGGATTATCTGGACCCGAGCCAAAATGTTGGTCAAAGTTGTCATCATCAAGTCGGACTGCAGTACCTGGTTTATTCGGCTATTGCAGAGCCAACGTGATGCGACTGATTATTTGGGTGGTATGTTCGAAAACCCAAAGCAGCAATCTTTTAATTGTGTTTTGTATATTGAACTGAACAAGTTACCTACTCGCTGGCCTCATTGATGTGACCACGATGCATTCTACGTATTTTTCTTATATATATTTTACTGCTCTTTCTTAGAAGTGTTCCAACAATGTGGACATTAAGTGTGGAAAATATTTGACGCCGTAATTCCGAATATCTCGTACTTTCGCGTACGAGAATATATTTTGCCTCGAACATTGTACCTGAGTACATGTACCAAAATTACCATACTTCTAGCAACCCCAAATGACTCGACTATATTAAATTCAGTGGAACGAAAGTAAACACAGAAGAAAAGATTTATTTTAACTGAAATAATTCTAAGAAGGATATGAGAATTGTCGATAAGAAAAAGCAAGAAACAAAATTGAGAGCTCACCGCACATTTCTCTGTGTTTTCGCTGATGCTGTTGTCGTTTCGTTAGGTAGGTAATCTATGAATTTTACACAGTCGTATCGAAGTGAGGTGACAAGCATAATAAGGGTGATTATATGAATATAACAGAAAAAGACCAGCTCATTGATTTGAGAAACGATAAGTTACCGTTACCGTTTAACATTCTACGAGAAAAATTTGGATGAGTTTTCGCTTTCAGTGAAAAATTTGTATCCTCAAATCAGCTTGAAAATCATTAAAATTCTTCTGCCGTTTGCGTCTTCATGACTTCTTGAATTTGAATTTTCAGCATGAACAGAATTCAAGTCCAAAAAACGGGAATGACTTTTAAAAGTTGACGATGAAATGCGAACTTGTCTAGCGACTTTGGAGCCTAATTTTGATTTAATTTGTTGAAAAAACAATGGCTCAGCCCTCTCATTGAATCATTTTCGAAAAATAATAATTTGTTTTGTTATTTTATATTTTTTATTTTTAGGTGTGGCGCAAAAAATTTCACATATTTTAGTGTGCCATCAATAAAAAAAGGTTGAGAAACACTGCCCTAGATGAATGTCCGTATATAATTTCGTATGGTCACCCATCAGTGCAAGTTTGATTATTGAAGTGGTTTTTCCAATTTTTGTATGGGAACATCAAGAAAAGATTGACCGATTTCATCCAATCTTTTTAAATAAGCTTAATCCACTCACTAGCCCTTGACTAAATAACTGTGTGGGTAAGGGCCACTTCGTAACGCAAATGTGAAATTTTAGGAATAGGTTTAGGGTATTAAAGGTTAATGGATTTACATGGGGTTTTTTTATTTAGAATAGGTAAAATTTGGAGCATTCTGATTGGCTAAAATGTTGCTATGTCTTTGAGTTATATGCAGTGTGGAATGTAATAACTATATTTTAAAAATATATTATCTCGCTTGACTTTAAATATTTTGACTCTTTGCACAGTAAAAAACTTTAAAGTTCCATCAACACCGAAAGGGAGTTCAATGAGGTCCGTATATTTTCGGAGTACATTTGTCCCTTTAAAGCGGTGTAATTATTAAATTATTGTTACTCATAAATATAATTAAATCAAGCTCCGGCATAGATAATTATTACTGTGCGGTAAATATTTAAAACTTCTTAAGAAGTATGATATACCTATATTCCGATCGGAAATTCAACTGAGATCCCTATTTTGTGTAATTTTACATCGAAATGTACAAATGTGACTTTAATGCTTCCTTCGTACAAGAAATATTTTGATTCTGTATAATATCCGAAACTGTTAACTGCATCGAAAGAAAATAGTTTTATATATGATCTAAAATTAAAATAGTTTTAGTCTACTATCAAAGAAGAAATGCGCCTTTACTTTTGTGTAGCTCCGCTCCAAAAAAAAATTTCGCAGATGATTTACGTGTAAAAAGAAAAAAAAAAAAACTAAATACTATCTTGACACTTGCAACTTGCACTTGTAAAATATTTGCTTCTACAAGCATGAAATTACGAATGATACTATTTCATAATTTTTTTCAGGTACGATAGAACCTGTGGCATTTTATACCGAACGGAGTTTAGATAAAATTCTGTGTGGGAGACTACAGTTAAGTAAAAGTTACACCGAACGGATTTTTAAAATAAATATTTTCGGAGTTTTCCGCTGAGTGTTTTTGCTATCCGAATGGATAATATTTAAAGTGATAGTTATCAAACAATCAAACAAAATTGTTAATAAATGTCATTTTGGCAATGAGGAAAACAAAAATATTGCAAAATTAATTAATCAATTTTATTTGAAGGCTATGTAATGTTGTAAATTTTTAAGTAATGACGAGTTTGTCTTCATTTTTTATAGTGGAGAAATTGGAAATAAAGAGTAATGCGCAAAACTGCAGCCTTATTGAACTAAAATGCAAAACATGAGCGCAAATATTGCGCAACATATAGTCCGATAACTTTCTTCACTCTCCCCGTTTTTCCATTCCTTCCTAGAAAAATTCACGCTTCTTTTGGTTGCTAGCTCTTGAACGAAAATTTTGCAGAATTGAAGTAATCGGACACATGTTAGTGGTTGTAGCGATGTGTCCACCCTTAGCTTCTTTTGGTTTTCCTGTCGCGCCCTTACGAGATAAGGGTTGGCAACCATAGACTTTTTTATTTAGAATCATTTTCTGAATAATATAGCATTTTTAATTTTTTCAAAAATTTTACCTCTTCCAAACCGCACGCACGACAAGTAGATTGTCACGCGTTCGGGGGTGTTTTTATTGTCTTTCACCCTTTTTTTTACCCTGGGAGGCTCCATTTTTGCGACAATACTCCCAGGACCACCCTACACCAACCCTCAAAATTGCAGCCTGAAACAAATTAAATGCGATCTTTAGCATTTTTTTCGGCTTATTTGACTGGACTAATATGTATGACGATTTTTACTCCCATTTGACGATTTTTTTAACACTCAATTGCCGACATTACCAGGAAATAAAGTAATGCATGGAAATTGATTTATAATAAAATAATAAAAAAAACTTTTTGGCCCATCACACAGGCCATATTGTTCTCATCAACCAAAATTTATATACTTTCTGCTTCCGTTTCCATATCAATGTCATTTTGACAA
Source organism: Dioctria linearis (assembly GCA_963930735.1). Taxonomy (NCBI): domain Eukaryota; kingdom Metazoa; phylum Arthropoda; class Insecta; order Diptera; family Asilidae; genus Dioctria; species Dioctria linearis. The sequence goes on along the minus strand of OZ005742.1, from coordinate 18,707,465 downwards.
CACAAATTTATTATCGCACAACTTTACTATCCTAAATATGAGTAGTGAAATAATGCGCGCTACCTTTTACTTTGGCCGTCTCAGTGAACCCGTGAAAAGTAAAAGGAAGTGACTAGCTGTCATTTGCTGTGTACAGTGAATGCACGATAGCGTTGCGTATTGACCCGGTAGTGACATTATGTAACTATTTTTCTGTCGGTGAAAGCACCCATTGAAAACAAAAGCAAACAACTGTGACATATACTTGTCAATTAGGTACACATGTCAGGTGTTATAATTTTTAAAAAGTTGATGTTAATTCTTAATTAATTTGTTATTTCTAATAAAATTAATTTATTTTTCCTCCATCGACATTTTGTTTTATCGGGATCAAAGTTCTTTGATACTTCTAAAAGAAAGGCGCCAACAATGAAATAAAAACGTTAGCTCTCATTATATTGGCAATACTGATCAGAAGCAGAATTTTTGAAATTTGATCAACTGCTTCTGTTGCTGGCTCTGCCTTTGCTTTCAATTTATTAGTACTCAAAAAAATTGCATGTTTTCAGAAAAAATCTCTGTTTTCAATGTCTTGCGGCCTTAACTTTCATGATAATATTTGGACACTACCTGAGAATACCCCGAGACGTAGAGATCAAAATTTTGTACACAGCGTTTGTAAGAAAATAGTAAATAGTATTTCAAAATTGAACTTAATCAGGCAACACTTTCATGCACATGGTGTTGTCATACTGTCGAGGCTCGAGCTTGTAACCGGAAGCGGAACTGCATGGACCATGTAGCTGGCAGATGCATAGTGTGGAGTAGCAGTAGATAATCGCAGGTCGTATTGCATCATATAGCAAAATGCTGGGCTATTGCGTACTGTTTACCAGTGACTAATTACTTCACGGGCACAGCTGTGTGCCTAATTACTTCACTGGCACAGCTGTGTGATTGTTTTCGAACGAAGCAACAAATATCAAGCGTTATTCGCAAAATGACCTGCTTGATTGTTGATTGTTGCCGGGTTGTTTACTATAGTCCAGCTGCTGACTAGAATGACAGTGACCCGCAAATTGGTCAGTGGTAGTAGAACATTACCGCATCACAGTTATGCGAGGGTCATGTTGTACTTCCGAGTTCCGCATCTAAGTTAACAAGGTGCACGACTGACTGGAGGTGAGCAGTTGTTCTTTTAATGAAGTGATTGCTGGACGGTGTCAGGTGTCAAGTTATAGTTATTGATATGAGCATAAGACTGTTCCCGGTTTTTTTGTATTTAGTCAAGTAATAAAGAAATTATTAAAATGAATTCGAGTGTTATAATTTAAATATCCCGATACGAGACACGACAATGCCAATTTTTTGGTTTTTACTTTATTCAACTTTTATTTTCATCTTGGGTATAATTTTATTGATCTTAGACCAATTATAATATTTTCTCTTGTTCTTTTAACAGATGGCTCACTGATTAGAATTCCTACAGGGAATACATCAGAATGGGTCTAGAGGAGCTCGAAAACGGTCAAATTGAGAGCCGTATGGATCTAGACCGGATCTCCTCCCATATGCATAGACTGATCATCTACTCCTGTGAACAAAGTTATCCTGTTAAACAAAGGCAAACAACCCGAGCTGTGTCCTGGTGGAATAGTGAACTAGATAGATTAAGAGCCAATTCTAAAAGGCTCTTCAACAAGGCAAGAACAACAGGTGCTTGGAATGAATACAAGCGCGCCTTGACTGAGTACAATAAATAGCTGAGGAAATCCATGAGAAGAACTTGGATAAATCTCTGCGAGGGTATTGATGATCTACACACGAGTGCAAGACTTCAAAAAGTTCTCTCTAAGGATCACTCCAATAGAATCGGCCTTCTACAGAAAGTCGATGGTAGCTACACGAGTAGCCGGGAAGAAACAGTAAGTTTGTTATTACAAACTTATTTTCCCGATTCGAGAGTTATGCAAGATGACGACGAAATCGCTGAAGAGCTAAGACCTGAATTCAGGCCCTCTAATAGGATTAAAAGTCTCTCTGGCACCCCAAGGAAAGTTAAATAGGCCGTCAACTCCTTTAAGCCATTCAAATCGTCTGAAGTCAGCTCCAGGCATCTTTCCAGCCCTACCTCAACAAGGGCTAGAAGGGATACTGATAAATCTCATTAAGATCTTTAGAGCAAGTTATACTCTAGGATATATACCAAGGACGTGGAGGGAAGTTAAGGTAACATTTATACCTAAAAAAAACGCCCTCCTACCGTCCTATCAGTCTAACTTAATTCCTCCTCAAAACAATGGAGAAAGTGTTACACAACTATATTAGGAGCGGTGCACTCAAGCGATCACCGCTGCATCAAAATCAACATGCTTACCAAGCAGGAAAGTCCACCACAACTGCCCTACATAGTCTTGTCCTAGGTCTAGAAAAGGCAGTAGAGGATAAAAAGACTGCCCTATGTACATTCCTAGACATCGAAGGAGCATTTGACAATACCTCCTTGAAGCCATTGAGAATGCAGCTATCAAAAATGGAATTGAACCTTCCTTGATAAAATGGATAGAAGCTATGCTTGAAAGCCGGAGAATCACAGCTAACCTGGGGGAGGACTCTATTACAGTAGTGGCTGCCAAGGCATGTCCCCAAGGTGGGGTTCTGGCCCCTTTACTATGGTCGCTGGTTGTGGATGATTTCCTACAGAAGCTAACCAAGTCCGGCTATGACAATCAGGGATATGCGGATGACCTGGTCATTATAATTAGGGGCAAAGATGATCAGATAATCTCTGATTTATTGCAAAATGCCCTAAACATAGTTTGCAACTGATGCCAAAAAATGGGACTTCGAGCCAATCCTGGTAAGACAATAGTTGTTCCCTTCACGAGAAAAAGGAAGCTTTACCTACAAGCACCATCTCTTCAGGGAACAGTAGTGGAATTCTCAAAGTAGGTCAAATATCTAGGAATTACCCTGGATAACAGGCTAACCTGGAACTCTCACTTAAAAAGAGTACTGAATAAAGCTACAGTGGCAACATGGACATGTCGCAGGCTTTTTGGCAAAACTTGGAGTCTTAAACCAAAAATGACTCTGTGGTCATACACATCTATTATAAGACCCATGGTCACATACGCCTCACTCGTTTGGTGGCCAAAAACAAAACAAAAGACAGCTCAAGCCAGTTTGCAAAAACTACAACGGCTTGCATGTCTAGGAGTAACCGGTGCCCTAAAAGCTATGTTGGACCTGCTACCCTTACATTTGCATGTTAGGGAGCAGGCTATACTTAGTGCAATTAGGCTACAATGGGCAAACCTCCTAAGTACAAATAATTTGGTTAGCCACCTAAAAGTCCTCCAGGATTTCATAGAGGACCCGATGGTTAACCCAATTTCAGACGCTATGCCGAAACGCCATAACTTTGAAACACCATTTAAGGTGATCTTGGGGGACCGTCAACAGTGGCACACTGGAGACCTACCCTTTGAAAAAGGATCTCTTAAATGGTACACAGATGGATCCAAAATGGAAGGTAAAGCGGGCGTGGGCATATATGGGCCAAGCTGCCATCTCGCAAAGGCACTGGGGGCCTCACCAACAATTTTTCAAGCAGAAATACACGCCATAGAACTCTGCGCTCGTGAAATAATCCACAAAAATATGCGTGGAGCAAAACTATACATAATATCAGATAGCCAAGCTGCACTTAAAGCGTTAAACTCGTTTACCTTTGAGTCAAAACTGGTTTGGCACTGTCTTACTGTCTTGAAGCAACTGGCCGAGACAAATATGGTGACACTGATCTGGGTACCAGGACATGAAGGCATTATGGGAAACGAGATTGCGGACCGCCTTGCAAAGGAAGAAGCCAAATCTCCATTTATTTGCCCGGAGCCTGTCTTTGGACACCCAAAAATTCACCTCTCAGCTCAGATCAGGCTTTGGGAGGTCAAAACTAAGAAGGAATACTGGGAAAATACCCCGGGGCTGAGACAAGAGAAGAAGTTTATAAAGTATTCGCAACAGAGGACAAAATAATTCCTCACACTCAGCAGGAAGGAACTAAGGCTCATAACGGCCCTACTTACTGTGCATTGCCCACTTAGATACCATCTTAAGAAGATGGGTAAGGTTAATGATGAGACCTGTCGATTCTGTATGGAAGACGATGAATTCGCTGAACATGTCCTATGTGACTGTGAAGCTCTGTGCCGCATAAGGCTAAGACATCTAGGAAAGGCATTTCCACTGCCAGAAGATGTCGAAAAAATTGCCCTCAAGAATATTATAAGCTTCATCAAAGATCTTAAGTTCGAATGGGCGCCCTAGGGTAATGTCACAATAGATCTTATAGGTCGCGGTGACAAGATGAAAGGCAAGAATCTTGTCTGCATCCCTCGTAACTAATAATAATAACAGATGGCTCGCTTAAAGTTAAGACACCATCGCTTTTATATACCCAAGCTTATTTTCAAAAGTCGCGAAAAATTATAGGCTCCAAGACTTCTTTTTTAGCACAGAACGAGACAAAACGCATATTTGGGATTAACGTCATTACCGGTAACGTCAGGAGTTACGCTTATCTTTTAAAATTGAAGTGTTTGACAATCTAGAGTTTCTAATCGTGCCTAGCTATATGTACATAGTTCGCAAGATGGCCAAATACATTCAGTGTGTTTTTCCAATCTTCAGCAGGTGTAGAATGGACAATTCGCGTAAATGTACATTCTCCTAGAAGAAAAATTAAAACAAATCCTTCACCATAATCTGCTACTCTTCATAAAAATTATTAATTTTAATTATTTCATTTGAAATAATTTCTTGTAGTAATTTCGGGAGTTATTAAATCTATTATCAAGCATTGTTTCATTACCCTAAACATTATACATATGGTAACCATAAAATACCTTGAATTAATTTCAAAATCTTCTCTGTCAGTTACTTACTACTCACCACAATATAATTCTTGCAGATTTCAATAAGTCCATCGGCCAGAGCATGTTGCGGGAATATAAGAAAAGCTCTATTCAAGAAATTTCTCCATTTCTCTGATTCATCTGACTCGCCAAGAATATCGAATAAGATCACCACAGTTAATGTTGTCAAAGGAATAATGACATTTAGACAGAAAATCGTCATATTTGCAAAACTTGCTTCTGCAAATAATTTTTCAAACACGTGTACAGCCGAAATAGATGCAAACCTGACAAATTTAATAATAAAATCAAACTTTCTCTTCATTTCTCAATACACACACTACTTACCCAAATAGAATTAACAGAAGACAAATTCCATTTAAATTAGACCTATCCACATATACTGGAATATTGAATAGTGTAAAAACGATAACGCATAAAACAACTGCCACTAGGTACACCTAAAAACTGTACATTTAAAAAAAAAAAACAAAAAAATCAAAAATTCACCAATAAATTACCATAGCGTCCCAGAAGAATGCAACGCCCCAATACGTATGAAATTGAACTCCACACAATTTTTGCTGTAGTTTTTCTCCTGCAATACGCTCATTCACTATAAAAACGGTAGCACCAGCCGCAACTAAACTAAATGCAATCAAAATAATCAAAGATACGCCAGCATCTGATACTTGTTGTAATCTGTCGGACAAGGATGTTTTTGGATAATTATGCTGCATAAAAATTCACACTAATATGTACTCACATTGAAGATGTACTCAGTTCCTTGTCTCCTACTTTTATAGGATGGTTGATTGTGGTAATCTGATAGGAGCTATCTTTCATTTCAGCCTTGAGCATATGTGAATTAAGGTCATTCAACCAACCAATCATTGAGTGATATCCTTTATTATTATACCATACAAAAGCGGATGATTCATTGAATGTCAGACCGCCATATCTTTTCATTTGGTAACGATCATTAGTGTCCAGAATCCATTTATAAGCTTTTTCCGAATTATCAAAGTGTTCACAATTTTTACAGTTATCATTCAATTCTTTGTGTGTATCAACTGTAAAGTTACTACCGTTTTCTAAACTTAGGAATTCTGTTGTATCTGGATAAAGATTTCTAGATAAATTAAGCATTTGATCATACTGTCCACCTGGTCGTAGTTGCATAAAGCCCATAGCTATCACTTCAAAAAGTACGGGAAGGATTAGAATACATAAAAGAAGACGATAATTTCGCCGGAAGTGAAGGAAACGTTTCCACAACAGGCTTTTAATGACATCAACAGTTGATAGTTCTGCATCGGTATCATTTTCCATGGCATTCAATTCGATTTTTTCGTAAGTATGATTCGAAAATCCATTTATTTGGACACTTTCTTTATTTAAATTATTGAAAATTTCCTCCAAGTTTTTGCTATTTATTATAATTTCATGAATAACTCCCTTCTTTTGTAATCCTTCCAGATATTCAAATAGCTCCCTATCCCTGTAATGATGATAATTAATGAAGGGAAAATTACCAGATACTGAAAAAACATGCGTTCATGTGTCTCATTACAATCACATTTGCCTTTTTTTTTATCTGAGTTTATAAAATTCTATTTGAAAATTAATTCTGTAAGTACGAAAAAAGAACTATTTATTCTGTGATTTGAGATGATTGTTTTTTACATTCCTCAGGTAAATTCTGCAAACGTATTAAAAACCTTTAATTGGTTTCAGGTATAGGGCTAGATGGACAAATTAATCTAAATCAACAAATGCAGTACTTTTTAAAAATATTAGTTTTTAAGTATGTCGCGCATAAGTTAGACTATATGCAGATAATGTCCAATCTTCATTCTGAAAAAGCATTCCAAGTTCAGAAAAGCTAAGATCTCTCTCTAAGAAGATTTACGTAGAGGAGGAATGGGCGACTTTCTGCGAGTGAAAGTCATGGTTGTGCATTTAGCAACATTTAGAGAAGATGATAATTGGTGCAACACTTATGAAAAATGGCTAAATCAACGTTTAAAAGAGGATAGTCGTCATTAGAACTAACAACACGGAATAATTTGGGGCATCGTTCGCATAACAAAGTATTCTGGAATTGAGTAAAAGTAAGGATGTACAAAATAAAAAGAAGTGGGCCAAGGATGTACACCCGAAGTATTAGCTATCTCAGCAGAGAGTGCTCGCTGCCTACGGTTAGATAGATAAGAAGATTACCAATGAACGAAAAGGAAGGGAAACCAAGAATGGAGAACTTGTAGATTAGGATTCGCTGGAAAGCTTAGACATTTTACAATTAGAGATAAATATTATCTTCATAGATCGTATTACAAAGAAGTTGTGGGGTGTTATGTGAAAAACGGATGTTTTTTAATCATCCTGTAATGCCGAAAAGGATGAGATGCCTCCCTCACCTTCTTTCCTATGGAGCTCTGTGGCGGAAACATATATATATATATATATCAATCAACATATATATATATATATATTTTTTTATATAAATAATCTTTCTCCGTGGATCACTTCTAACAAGAAGAGTACTCTGAGGTCTATTCTTTATTAACATTTATGGAGTAATTTTGTGCGCGAAAATTGATTTTGCATTAATATTTTCAAACTAAGATAGACGGGATCATATTAATCGCTTCAAATTTTTAAATTTTTATTCGGATAGAGCCTAAAAACGTCCTTCTTAGAAATCCCGTATTTTTCAATAAATAAAACCCGTTTAGAGACGGCTGTACACTGAAATTATACAGAAAAGTCCCTAGAGAAAAATTTTAACGCATTTTCAACAGATTTTGCTTGAAATACTCTAACACGTTTTATCTAAACTTAAATTCTAAGCTACAACTGGTCCAAGACTGATGCTGTTCCTTCAAACTAACAATATTCTCATAAAATAAGAGTTAGCTTAAAAATGAATGTAAGATAGTTCCACATTGACAGTTAATCAAATAATCGTAACTAATCAGTCTATCAAATAAGAAACACAAATACTCTTTGTCTATAGAATCAATGAATTTATCTCACATGCGCTCTGTACAAAAAAATGTCAGTAACCATCTTACCTACCATGTATATTAGCTTTCAATATATAGATATGGAGCACAACCAGGATAGAGGAGGCCTCGCATGACATTCATCTCTCTCTCTTCGAAAGAGATTCTCTATATCCTGGTATAATCTTCGTCTGCGCTTGCCCGCTGGTCTAACTTTTTGACATAGTCTCCATTTTTAATACAGTTGGTGTTGTACGGAGGTGATCTATAAACGGTCGCCTTTATGTATTTTAATATGAAAGCTCAAATGAGTCTATATGAATTCTGGAGCTTTCTCCATAAACAAAATTTTATAAGTGAGGAGATTTTTGGAGGGCATGACCATTTCGTACCAAAAAGTTTATTTCTAGTTCCTCTACGCAAGTTTTTGATAACCCTAATAGTACAGAGCTTAGCTTTTTTCCAGACGTATAGGGTAAGCAAGAACCAGCCGTACTGAAGAGTATTAAGTTTTTGCTGATACGAAACGCCTTTTGCAGTTTCATCAGTTGCAGTTTCATCAGTTGCAGTTTTAGCAACAATCTTTTTTGTTATCAATTTTTTACATTGATACATTTTTTCTTTGAAAAGTCTTCCTGATTTTTCTGTATGAATTTGTCTAGTCCCGCTTAGGGCTAAACTGCTGAGTACAAAGTACATATTTAGTATCTCGCCTCATATAATTCACACTCAGAATTTTAACTGATTTCATATATGTCAGGTCAACTTAATTTTTTTCCAGGCGTATACAGCAAGTAAGAACTAGCCGTACTGAAGAGTATTAGGTTCTTGCTGATACGAAACACCTTCTGTACTTTCAACCGTAATAGTTCCAAGCTATATGATTATTGTATTGTTTTTAGCATTTAGTCAATCCAACTAAGGACTCAGCTACTGTTCTCATAGCATCAATGACAGAATGTCTAAGTATGTAAGGAATTTAATTATTTTTATTGAATGTTCTTCGCCCACATTTGATACCTGATTAATGAAAAAAAAAAAATCAAAACCGGTTCCTTTTTATTCACGGCGAAAACGACTACAAAACAGTTAGACGTCTGTTTGCTACTTATCGAGACTTATTTCTACATTTTGAATAATACCATTTTTGCTTCAGTTAACCTAATTCAGGATCGGACCCGGGGTATAGAAATTTTTTAAGCTACATTTTAACCATATCTCAGCTATCTTGACTCCTTGAAATCGATCTTGTAACACTTACCAACGTAGAACTAATTACATACCTATTCTGTTCATGATTGTACTGCACCGTAAAGACCAACTCCTGTCCATTCGACTGAATTACATTATACTTCTCCAAATAGTTGTCGAGATTTGGCTTAATCTTTTCAAACTCATCATGTTGACCACTCTTTGATTTAATGCAAATCTCAAATGATTTTGTGAAAAGATCGTTCAACGTTTGAGGATTATGTTTTGCAATAATTTTACCCTGAAATTTAAATTAAGGACGATATATAAAAACTAATTTTATACAAATATATATACGCAGCATAGGTATACTCACATCATTCATTATTAAAATGGACTCACTAAGATACTCAGCCTCATCTAAGTGATGTGTGGCTAATATAACAGCTCGACCCTTTCGTAATGATTCAATCAATTCCCATACACATCTTCTTGCTTTTGTATCAACGCCACTACAAGGCTCATCCAGAATTACAACATTTGGTGAACCTAAAATTTTTAAAATTAATGTTATATCGAAAAATCTAATTTTGCCAGAAGGAGTAGTGCAGTTAAAAATTTACCAAGAAATGCAATTGCTACACAAAGTCTACGCTGATATCCTCCTGACAGTTTTGAAGCTTCATAGTTTTCATATTTTCCCATTTTTAATCCTTTCATTGTTTTAACTACTTCCAGGTCGAAATTATCTTTTAACTTTATCCTGGCATACATTTCAAGATGCTCTTTAGCAGTTAAATGTGGTATCAGGACATTATCCTGTGCACATAATCCAACTTGCTCGAGACCCTCCTTATTAGATAATGCTTGAGATAAAATCACATTTCCACTGGTAGGTTTCACCTGTCCCGTAATTATTTTTCTGAAAAATATAATTTTTGTTTTTAAAGGATATTGAGAAAGAAAAATTAAAAATTTCTAACATAATTGTACTTTTCCCGGCTCCATTTCTCCCCAACAAACAGGTCACTTTATTTCTGGGGAATACTGCAGAAATGTTACTCACTGCAACTTTTTTTTGTGGATAGACTACGGAAACATTTTCAATAGCGGCACCAATATTTATATCTAAATCTTCTCGTGGTACTGAGTGAAACTTAAATTCATCTTTAAAGAAATATTTTTTTTCCAATTAGTTTTCTGTGTGTTGCTGCTGTCTTTCAAACTCACCATTCTTAAAGTAGTCTACAATGAATCCCACGATAGCGTATAAAATAATATCAAGAACAATCATGCTTATGGCGTAGGTGAATTCACTTTCAATACCACCCTCAAATACTTCACTAATCGTGAGTCCTTTCCCCTGAAGTTCTAGTCTCATTATATGATCCCAAGCATAGCAGAAGGCTGTTGATAAGGACAGATTTGTTACGAATTTCAGAAACGGAGATAATTTCGTGTCCAGGCATATAATCACAATGTAAGGCATAAACGTCATCAAAAATAGAATAGCTGACGCCACTGATCCTACACTGGCTGATGAAAATATATTTGAACATAAGTAACTGAAAATTCAATATTATTACAACATATGTATTTTGGGGAATACTGTATACTACAAACCAGAAGGATATAACACAAAGGCCGAATATCCACAGGAAGACTAGAATAAAGAAGAATCCTGTGTAGTGCATTACACCACCAACGTACAGGATAATACATGCGATAATAAAGACAATGGAAATTTCAATGAAGGTAGTAATCATCCAGGCGAAGATCTCCGATGAGGCTTTTAATCCCATTGAACGCATTAGCTAAAAATAAAAGAATGCTGAATAAGAAGAATAAAAAAAGAAGAAGAAGAAGAGAATAAAGAAGAGTCAGTAGGGTGTGTTAGAGGAATAAGGGAATAGGTTTCAAAAATAGAAACGTTGATAGTAAAAGAAGAAATCGGGAGACTTGGTAATAGGAGAAGAGTGAGATGTTAAAGGAAAATGGAGGGGGGGGGCTTTAATCAGTGACGTTTTAATGACAGACGCATTAAAGTTTTAAAAGAAGACAGAAGAAAATTATAATTTTATAAGACTTACCATTGTATTCTTACTTTCCTTCATCCAAATCCTATATCGAATACAAGTAGCTATCTGAACCATTAATGCCATGAAGAATGCCATCTGTATAGATTGGGCAAGGTATAGACCTCTTTTGAAACTACGAGGAAAGAACTTTATAATATAAAAAACTGATTTAAACTTTTTACAAAATGAGTTAACCTATTTCCAGATTGGTGGTGGTTTTTTAGCGAAAAGGGAAAAGAATTAAAAGTACAGGTGGTCTGTTTCACTCACTCAGTGAATCTTTCCTATCCTCTTGATCAAGCAAGTTTTCAATTGATCTCGATCAATAGAAGAGCAGATTTTAAAGTTTGAATTTAGCCCCTGACGAAAATCGGGCCAATGTAAAGGAAGTGTACAATCATTTCAGTCACTCCTTGTAGATGCTGGATAAGATAAATACTTTGATTTATCAAATACAGTCGATTTAAAGAGATAAGAGTGAAATATACTGAAATCCTTCGGTTCTTACTTTTAATACACCTTTTTGATACTTCTTCTATAGATGACATATGTTATTGCATACGGTAAGGTCTGGTCAACAAAAGATAGTACTACGGCAAAATATGGGTATAGCCAATCAGCTTTCGAATTCCCCGCCATTGTTTTGATCAAAGATATCCCCCCACATCAAAATACACAAATATACACAAAATACTTCTGCGGAATATTCTTATGATATCTAGAAAAAAAAAAATGCTGCAATAAAGTATATCACCTCACTTCGCCATAGAAAAGAAAAATACTAGCACTAGGATTATCTGTGGGAGTGCCATCCATGAAAAACTTCAGTTCTAACTGATGGAAGTTCCATGTTCCTTTGAATTAACGAAGAAACACTCACCGTGATTCGGTGGCCGAATTGTAGCTGATATAACACAGTTTTAATTGGTATTAGGAATATGGGAATAACAATGTCATGTAGCCAGATCCACTCACATCCCCTTCCAATGACCCCATTATCGTAGTGTACAAATAGTGCATTTGATTTGGATCTAAATAATCAGTTCAATATGCTTCAGGCGAATTTAATCTCTTACAGATATAGCCGGACAGCCTATCTAGACAAACTACACAGTAAAAAATTTTGCAACAATTTGGGCCACAAAACTTATTTTTCGATAAGATTAGGAAATATTCTAAAATGTAGGAAATATTCTCCAAAATGTAAGGAATTTTCAAATTTGTTTTAGTTTTTTTTTTCCTTAAATTTTACGGAATAGTCTTACTTTTTTACAGTGTAGCCTTTAAAAGTCCACCAGCTTTATCCTATTCCCTCAACTCTCACACAAAGTAGGCATAATTATGCATGGGTCTCATAATCGGGGAATATATACAGTGTGGTACCTACCACTCTGAATTTCTCACATGATATACAGGGTGATTCTGATCAAGATACCTTCCGGTATACCACGCGATTCCTTGAGGTAAGCTGATCAAAAAATTGTTCCACATATGAAATTTAAAAAAAATGAGTTTTTTCACAGTTCCCCTTGCCCAAACTTAAGTTAGGTTAGGTAAGGTTAGGCTAGAGTGGTGGCCATCGCGCGAACCCCTGCGACCAGCCTTACTTAGATCATTGTGATACCACATTATTGGGTCCCTACCTGGGAAAAATAAATCAGATTTAGGGGGTGCGCTGAAACCAGCCACAAGAGTTTATAAACCTTACCAGGTCCCCCAATTCCTTGTCTATTAGCTCCCTAAATGCACTGAAGAAGTAGCTATAGAGCAGTTGCAGCAATAATAGACATTTTCAAAGCAGCATGTTTGCCAACTGAGGTACGACTGACTCAGTTGGTAACGGATAAAAAAAATACGAAATAACCAGGTTCAAATCTCATCGGTGAAAACTAAATTGCTTTTCCTTTTCCATATATATGTACATAACCCACAAGATTTCGGAAATAACCTTACTAGCTGGTCCATTTTTCTGTGAAAGTAAACCAGCTTAACCTCAGAGTCAATCTAAACTGGCCAGGGTGGCTCTAATTCAAGGTATCCTACATTTTCCAAGCACATGAAGCCATCCTAGTCTTCCAAGTAACACTTTAGAACCCCAGTTAACGCAGCCTGCAAGTTTTTCCATTTGGAATCTTTTGCAAGCCACTTACAGGGTAGGGTGTTTTTGTGATACCCTCCAATCCAGTCAGTGTAAGTGCCATGATACTGATTTCTTGCCTTCGCCCGGCACAGAGCCCTAGTCGACTTGAGATTAACTAAGTCATATAGTAATAGGTAGGTAGAGAAAGTAAAGAGTTCGAATCTATTTGAAAGTTATTATAGTCATTGTAATATTCTCATTAGCGGTGATTCTAGCTCAAAAGCGGCAAGAACTACAGGAACTGCACAACACCCAACAATTACAAACCTTTTGAGACTTATTTAAGGAATAGGATAAGCTCTAAAATGGTTCAGTCCAAGAAAGGGAAGGACATTATAAGACTGTTAATATAGTAAGCTTCTTGAATAAACATTATATGGCTTGAACAAATCTCCAGAATAAAAACTTTAACTCAATCTGGAATTAATTTGATTTGATATTGAAAAATAAAAATAAAATAAAAACTAAACAAATCTTACTCGTCTTTGGTGTAACTTGGATAAGGAAATTGTTTCGTATGAACCACAACATCATCAACATCAAATTTTAGTTCAGCAGGTTTTTTAGAATTTCCACCACTTAAGAATAATCCTAGAAGTTCTTCTAATTGCCTTTTTTTCCTTTTACTGTATTGCTTTTTATCCTTTGTAATATTTAATTTGTCAGCCTCCATTAAAGCTGATGTAAATTTGTCTGTACTACCAATGACATCTAGCGATCCAGAACCTAAATTACTAACGAATTCCGATAAGACATCTCTAAGTCCTCCAGTTGATAAAGTTGTTGTTATTATTGATGCCATTGTTGTTGACTGCTCTCCTATTGGCGCAATCACAGTTGTAGAGGAACTATCTTCATCATCATCATCATCATCATCATCATCATCATCATTTCCCCAACTTGAAAACCAATCATCTACATCTTTTTTCTCAGTTAAACTTTCAACTTCAGGTTTTATATTTTGTTTTATTTTATGTTTTATTAAAGCAATATCAACAGAATGTTTGATTTGAATGAATCCTCGATGATATCTAAGATCTTCAGCCATACTCCCCTCTGGACCTGGAAACCAAAATCGATTCTTAGTCTCTAGTGTAATTGGACTGTTATCCGGTTCCATTCGAAACTTGTATACGAGTTGTTTGTTTTCGGTTTCATTGAAATAGAGTCCGGCAAAGAAAAGTTTCTTTTTACTTAATTCGAATGCAATTTTTTCTAGATTTTGCTCAGATTCAACAGAAATGAAACGATCTACAGAGAAACATTCAAGAATATTATGAACCGTTTTAAGAGTATCGGAAACTGTTTTATCTGTCATTATCATATTCATAACTGATTCGATTTGTTTTATATCCACAGAATCACCAAGCATGGCTTTGACTAAGGGAGATTTCGCCAATTCAAGAAGTCGAAGAAAATTTTGTTTGGCTTTCTCTTCAGTTCGAATCTTTACAATTACTGTATCGAGGGCTTCTGCGAGATTACGAAATTTTTCAAATTCTTCAAAAGTTGTATTAGCCTAAAAATATTTAAATCTTTTACAAAAAAAATTTGTATACAATAAAAACTGAAATTTAAAATTACCAGTTTCATAATGGAAGCAGATTCATTGTTATTTGGACCATAAATGATTTTCCCTTGAATAATTGGTTTAATCTGAGACCAAGTCATCTTGCCACGATTTGTACTGGTCACATCCAAATAAAGCTGTTTGCAATATTTTGCTTTCAATTAAAGAAATCAAAATCATTTTAATTAATTTTAGTTAAAAAAAAAATGGAACTCACTAGGCATGGCGTCTAGTTCGACATCATTTTTTTTACTGAAATCCTCGCTGTACAAAATATTGTTCACGAAACGAATATCGTTACTACGAGGAAATGGTTTTCCACACATAATTTTTCCCGCTTCAGAAAACATTTCGTTATCTAAAATTAATATGAAAATATTAATAAAATAGTATAAATATAAATATAATAAAATAATAAATAAATAATGTGAAATATTCGTTTTTATATTTTTTTAAACATTCCCATTTCTGATGGAAATCAACGTAAATTATAAAAAAAAAAATGTCAATTAAAAACTTAAACATAAATTTAAAAAATAAATACAGTCATCAATATTCAAGTCCTTAAACTAAATGCTAAAATGGTTTTGCTCTAAATTAAATATTTTTGCAAAGTAACGCTTAAAAATTTGGCACAGATTTTAAGTCAACAAGTTCCGTGAGACCAGAAGCGCGGTCACATTGAAGACCCTTTTTGGTACATTTTACATGTTATCGAAACTAATACCTTAGACATACAGCGCTGCAAATGAATAATTAACTAATGCATTATGTTGGTAGACTCACTCATCACGGGGCTTGAAAATGTGGGATTCTCATGTGAAGCGTATGCGGATGACATCCCTCTGCGAACCCAACAAAGACCAGCTTGGTGCTCTTCTCGTAAGCTTGGGTACTTTGTTCTTCCAAAGCTTTTTGGATATACTCTGCAACTCTCTCGTCCTGTCAGGCATCTTGGAGTCTTCCTCGACTCGAAGCTGACATGCGGATTGCACGTAGAGGAGAATGTTAATGCGGCTACGAGGGTCTTCGCTGAATGCAGAAGAACCTTTGGCTGCACATGGGGCATGAGACCGAGGGTTGTGCAGTGGGTGTACATCTCGATCGTTAGACCCATGCTTACATATGCCACTTGTATATAGTGGCCGAGGACGCTTGTGGGGCTCCATGCGATCTACGGCTTCTGCTGCTCTTGAGGTCCTACTTCATCTGCCACCTCTGGATCTTGTCATTCAGGTAGATGCCAAAATGGCTGTGTGCAGATTGCGCTCATGGGGATGTTGGGAGTACGGCTGGACTGGTTCTTCTTATTGCTCTCTGGCATATGGGCTAGACTTGAAAACCCTCTGGTCAGTATTCCATGTGATGCGATGGTACCTGAGCTTTGGTTTGGGCATCGCTTCTTTGTGAGCTTTCCTATAAGGGAATCGTGGACTGAGGGAAGTGCCTTATTGAGCGTTCCCCGGTCCGCTCTAAAAATATTCACCGACAGGTCTCTCACTAATGAGGGAGCTGGGGTGGGTGTCTACTTTCCTGAGTCTAATATTGGGATGGAGTAGTCACTTGGAAGACACACCACTATCTTCCAGGCTGAAGTCTTCGCCATATCGATGGCAGCGAAGTTAGCCTTTGATAAGCAAATCAAGCGGAAGGACATTGCTATCCTTTCGGATAGTCAGGAAGCCTTAATGGCTCTGAGTGGCCCTCGGATAAAATCTAAGTTACTGGGGTAATGCAGCTCGTCTGTGGATAAGTTGTGTATCCACAACAAGTTGAGGATCATGGGGAATGAAAGGGCTGACCTTTTAGCTAGGGCTGACTCGAATTCTCCGTTTCTCGGACCGGAATCTGCCGTAGGTATTGCCACCTCGTGTATCAGGTCTCTCATCAAAGCGAATGTTCATAGAAAGCATTATGTAGAACTGTGGTTGGCATCATCACCGGCCACAGCTCACTTCACGCTCATGTAACAAGGATGGGAGTTGTTGACAGCCCTGAGTGTCTATCCTACCTGGGAGGAGAGCCTGAGACAACCGAATACTTTTTGTGTGCGTGTCTGGCCTTCGCCCGGAGCAGACTGGATACTCTAGGGTCTGCCCTTCTATCATCTATGTGGATGAGTTGAAAAACCTTCCTCATCAAGACGTGATGCGCTTGATTAAGAGGACAGGAAGGTTTTGCTGAATGGGCTCCTGCAGGACAGCATAATGGGCCGCTATAGCCTTCGTGTTTGGGATAGGCTCTCCTGTCTCCCTGCCTAAAAAAAATGCCTTATTAGACGCTAATGATTCATTAGACAAAAGCAGACACACAGCCATTTATTTAATTAAATTGTGGTGCGAAACTGGCTTTGGCTTTGAGCTTAAAAAGAGTAGATCATTAGGGGCACCTATAAAAAGGCAGGCCTCCAGTGGATCAAGAGGGAAACTAGCCATATTTCCAGGCAATTATGGTCTGCATATGACAGAAAGAGGACAAGAGAACTCCTTAATGATAGTAAAACTGATACCAGGAATCTAGTGGGAATCAATACGAGCCATTGGGCCGTAGGAGAATATCGGCTAACGA
The DNA here is from genome assembly GCA_963930735.1 of Dioctria linearis. Classification (NCBI taxonomy): domain Eukaryota; kingdom Metazoa; phylum Arthropoda; class Insecta; order Diptera; family Asilidae; genus Dioctria; species Dioctria linearis. Next base: position 18,690,012 of record OZ005742.1, on the reverse strand, counting down.
TTTCTGCAGGAGCTGTAAGGATTCGGAGGAAATTGTGTTCATCCAACACGCACTTTGCAAGTGCCCCACTCTCATGAATAAAAGTGGTAGGTTGTATTAGGTAGCTACTTCCTTTCAAATCTGGAGGAGATGGAAAGTAAAGAGCTCAGATGTATCCTGAAATTCATCATGGAAAATTATGATTCCATTAAGAAAACTTAAAAAAAAACATGATAGCCCTATCTATCGCTAATAACAATTAATAGAAAAACAAACTTGTTAGTATTCATAGGTTTAATATTATATCAGCTAATTTAAAATTTAGTTCTTAAATAAAAAAACACAATAATTGCCTACATAAGAGAAAAACAACCGGATCAGATCTTTAATATTATTGTCCGCATAACACCAGCACAAAGTTCCATCATATGATTAGCGCTCGTCAACCTGATTGCCTTGCATAGAAATGGTATTATCTCTATCCAAACATGAAGTTTACGTAATTACCTGCATCGTTTTCCATCATAATACAAACAAAAATGAAAAAAAAATTCCGGAATCCATTGGAAACGAGAGAGTACTTTCAGTTTCACTGAGCCGAAGTAAATGGATTAACTTTGTGTGACGCGCAAATGAAGCTTTTTCTGAACAAGGTCTTTTTTGATCTTCAAAGACGTACAAGTCATTTAAACTTCAGCTGATCACATGGAGCATGAGGGTTTCTGAAGGGTAATTAAAATACAGGTTTTTGCCGACCTAGTAATTGTTTAAAAAATAAAAAATTACAAAATTTGTAGACCTATAACCTGTAAATTTTTCTGTACATTGAAGATTAGATCTGGCAAAATTAAAAATTACAGACTCATAAAAGTTTTCTGAATTTCATTACGAGAGCTTGAGAAAACTGCGAATAAACCATTTGCAGATTTTTACAATTTTATTGGAAACAAAATGTTGATGCGATTGAGTAAACATGGTAAAAGAAAACTTCCCAACCATGTGTAAGTGTTGCTGAATAAATGTAAAAATCTAAGCTAATGATATGCCGCTATTGTTTCAGAGCTTTGTGACCCTCTTTTTATCGGAAGTAGCTACAAACCATCACCATTAGAAAAATCTGCATTTAATTATGAAATGTTCGTTTGAAGTATAAACCCGGATAATTTGAGTATTACTAATTACTTTATTTTTCCTATATTTTGAAAAATAATGTATAAAAACCTTAAACCGATTTTCAAAAAAAAATTCATTTTAAGCCTTTTGAAACGTATTTTGCAGGATTGATTATTTAAAAAAATAACAAAAAAGTTTTTTGGAAATCTGTACTCTACATTTCAACTGTTTAACACTAGAGAAATCAACGAAACCACGATTAATATCTAAGTTTATTATCATTTCTATACACTAGATAAAATCTATAGGGTATACTAAGTTTGTCATTCCATTTGTAACTCATAGAAATAATGATGGTAGAGTAAAATGGATTGGACACCCACGCATAATATTAAAATTTATTTTGATTTTTACAAGTCCATCCGACTGTCTGTTTGCTTATCTGTCTGTCTGTCCATCATTCGCTCCTCTAAATAACTCGAGAGCACGTTTACTTAGAAACTGAAATTTTGCACACAGTCTTTTTACAAAAATTATATATTTAAGATCGAAAATCGAACAAATCGGGTAACTCCTACCTTGGGTTGCCATACGAAAATTTCGTTTTTCTCTACTGTCTGAGAACGCGTCGACGTAGATAGCTGAAATTTTGTACACGACATTTTCATAGAAATACAATTTCACAATTGGACTAAATCGGGCAACTCCATCCTGATGCTGCTTTCGTTTCTGTCCGTCAAACTGTTCTAGCATGCAAAAAGCCACTTTAATAATCAAACTTGCACGGAGGGGTGGCTATACGAAATTACATACGGATATTTCTTTATTTAGTATAGTAAGAATTGGTCAATTCTAGCTTTTTCCTTATTTAGTAGTTCCATTTACTTCTTTCGTTAAATTTTTCAAAAATTATTTTAAAAAATGTGGCAACTATGCCTAAAATTAGGTCAATAAAAAAATCTTGCCAGTTAATATGATTATATACTAGACAGTAAATATGGCATACTTATACAATATGAATAATTAATTAATAATTAGGATTTTTTAATTAAAAACCTAATACTATTTAATTCAATTCATTTTACTTATATTTGGTGTCAAGTATAATATAAATATAAAATTATCTACAAACAAGAAATATATTAAAAACTCTTTTAAAATAAATAACTTTCGTAAGTAAATTGCATTAAAAAGTAAAAAATAATTTTATATATATACAAGAAATGCTAGAAGTCAGATTAAATCTTAAAAGGTTGGGCATCCATAACTATAATCATAATGGTCTAATTGCAACTCATGCCAAACTTTTACGATTTAATCTGAGTTGTAGCATTTTCTATTTTACAGTGAAACTTTTCTTGTGTATATCACTGAGGAAGAAAAATTATTTTTTAACTTTTAGTGTCTGTTTATTTACGAAAGTAATTTATTTTAAAAGATTTTTTAATATATTTTATTTTCTTCTTTTTAGACATTATATTTTCGCTAAAACCTCATATAACGGTACATAATCTATCTAACATATGCATATTAATTCGCATCTACGTTCTCTTTCGAACGGTGTGGTGTAATTTGTTTTTCTCTACGGTAAGTAGCTTAGAAGAATATCGCACTTTAATGCTAGTACTACCATGTCAAAAAAGTTTACATGAAAATTCTGGAAAACATTATTTCACATCAAAACCCATATAACGGTTAAACCAAGAAAATTGAAATTTTCCCATGAAATATATTAAATCAGTCTACAGAAGCATTTAAAAGCAAAATTAGGCCCCGCACCAACCTACATCTCCATTGTACACAAATTCTAAAATGACGCATTTTAATTTTGAGAAAAGTCTGATATAAAGTTTCTTATAGAAGAAAAGCAAAATGTCATTTAATAGCACTCAGCAAGGTTTGTAATTTTATATCACACACAGCCCAAAGTAGACAAACGCAAGGTGTGTAGCCCCCCCCCCCCAGACCCGCCAAAAACGTAAATTTTTGTTTTACCCCATCGGAAAGCTCCCCTTTCACTCATGTAAATCCTTCCCCATTTACTACCTTAAAAGAGTTCGTCACGAACGGCGCCCTTACGGACAACGTTTTTTAGTCAGGGTTTTAGGAGTATTTCAAAAGGAGTTATTCAAAAAATATTATAAATAATGTTTGGTGGGGCAAAATGACTGAAATTTTCGACCCAGCGATCAGAAAGGTTTCATCAGTATGGTTATCTTTGATCGCCTACCATGGAAGTTCAATGATGGAGGTTACAACAATTGCCTATATAAATATCAGGTATAACCATACTGATGAGACTTCTCTGATCGCTGGGTCGAAAAGTTCAATCATTGTTTTGCACTTAAATGCATTTTGTAAATTTATTGAAATTATTTTCAATAAATTTCAGTCTGTTAGTAGAGAAATCTTTTTCATATAATGACGAACTTTTTATGGAGCGTAATTATTTTTTATTTTTCAATTTTCACATTCTGGTTGGCTCACCCACGAGCGGATTCAAAAGACATAATTTTACATTAGAAGAAAATTCTTGGTCAACGAAAATTCCTCCAACAATTAGTGTGTTTAGCATTTCGCAAACTGTGAATTTTTCGTCTTTTGGGACGTTGATTGCTCAAAAACCGAGAAATCGGCGTTTTGTAAAAACAATATTTTTTCGAGTTCTATGGGTATAGAAGAAATCGTATTTATTCTAAAATCTCAAAAATCCAGGAATTGTTTTAAAGATAAAATATCAGATGTTTTCAGTTGGCATTTTTCGAATTCGAAGTGTTCCTCATTCTAGAATGTATAATTTTATTGTAAAAACTATATTCCTGGAAGGCTCATTATGGTAATTATATGTATTATTATAGTATATGGGACATCGTGACGAACTGTTCATCACTCGACTTAGGTCAACAGCGCACTTCATAAGGAAGCTAGACAGTAATTATCTATATCACATTTTGTCCCTGATTGATCCTACTTGGTATTAGTATATTTAAAGCTTAAAGAACTCGATTGAGGAATTTAAGAAAAATCTAGAGAAAATAGTGCATCATTTTTCCCCGGGCTGCCCTACTCACTTAATCAGGCTTACAATGGCGTGCGTGTCTAGCCAGAATTTCATAATATTCAGATCTAATTATATGATGGTGGTTCTAGAATATTAGACTCCATCTCGCCTTTGATACTATCTGTTTTATTAGTGCACACAGATCTTCAAATCCATTCACATTTAACTCACAAGTAGTTTTTTTAAGTGGCAGTGGAGTCAGGTTGAGATAATGCTTCCATTACTGCGCTGTACGGATGTCCTTCCAAGGGCTTTCGATTTCGATTTATGACTAAAATTTAATTCTTGGGCTTTATCGGGTTAAGCCCAATTTTAAAAATTAGTTACCCGCGGATGAGAAAAATCGGAGTAAAATCGGGTTAAACTCGAAGAGGAGAAGAGTAACTACCTCGAACTTTCCTGGCACTACCTCCTGACCCGAAAATACCGACGTCGATGCCGACGCGTAGGATTCGAATAATTATAAGTGACAATTTCGGGGCATTAGATCGGTATACTTAAGATTTCACCAGCTCCCTATTTTCAATCTCTGTCACAGTAGTTAAGTACTGAATTTATGTATGTTTTTGTTCAAAAACTATGTAAAAGAATGTCCTATCAAATTAAGATAAATTTTAAAAAATAGATAACAACTCAAGCTTTAAGCTACTTCCTATAATATGGTCAAACTAGTTCAAGAAAGTACCGATAGATGCCATCATTTAACAAAAAATTTCCATTCACTTATACAAAAATATTTCTTTTTGTTGTCAATTCAACCAAAAAATTTGGAGCTTCTGTAATATAATCGCCGAGACCGTTCTAAAAAAAAAAAGAAATCACCCATACGTCGGAGTGGGGATGAAAATTGAAATCGCAATTTTTTAGGATATACTTGTACGCCTTAAAAATTATTGATTTTGGTAATTTGTATGGGAGCTGTCGCGATAAAATGTTTATAGAATTTAAAGGAAAGAGTGGAATTCTATTTTTTTTAATAGATAAATAAATAATACCTCAGGTTAGTGAAAATTTATGCACACAGAAACATTATATTTATGAAAACGCTTTCAAAATAAAATTACAAGAATTGGGTACCAATTAAATTCTTTAACCTAGAAAAATTAACCGACAAAATTTAACTTTTTTCGCGTAATCGCGGAGGAGTTCACCTTTTAAATTTTAGCGACTTTTACTTATGCAATATGCAATTAAAATTGTCGACTGTGATTTGTTTCTTTGATTAATTGCTAAAAATGGGTATGGCCGTTTTTTATTATTGGATCGATAAAATAATTTTAAATTGGCTTTTTATGTATAACCATGTATGCCACCAATGCGTTGACATAAGAAAATTCTTCCCCTTAACCACTAAGTAATAGTATTACTAAAAAAAAAATTTAATATACTTAACCTTATAAAATATTCATTAAAAAAAATATTCAAACTAACCTGAAAATAATTTTTTTATATCAAAACTTCTGCCCAACATTTTCTGAATTTCAGGTACCCACTTGACTATTTTGTTGATATTACCTGTAAAACAATTTTTTTTTTTTAATTAAATGCATATAGGTATTAACTTTAAACCCTACTCCTCATTATTTATACTTACTTTCAATATATTTGAATTTTGAATGTGTAGCTAATGTTGTTACAGCAGATACAAAATTCATTTGCTTCGGCAATTCCGTAAGTGCTCCGTATAATGTATCTTCATTAAGGAATGTCTGGACGATATTAATAACCGGCTTAAGACTGAAAATAACGGATTCACTTAAAATTAATTCAAAATAAAAACCTATGATGTTCTTACGGAGCATTTTCGAAAGACATGTATTCCTCATATGGTTTTGTACTTTGACATGCATTTTCTATGGTACAAATGTAAGAATGGAAAAATGGAAGAAGATTATTTTTAGCTGGCAAAAGTCGGGTTGGAAATTGACAGTCTTCAATAACTTTCGGTTGAAACCGATGTCTTAAGGTGTATAAAGCTACAAATATTATACACGGCCATAGGAATTGAACTATTGTCATCCACTGAAATTAAAATTAATAAATTTTATGTAATGATACAAAAAGGGTTAAAGAAATTTTTTAATTATAAATAAGACTAAAAAAGGAAAAAGTTTGATACTCACTGGCTGCCTTATTCGAACTATAACATCTTTCTTCAGAAGAGCTTTTATCTGGCTCATATTACAATATTGCTTCATTATTTCCACTTAATAATTATTATATTTCATCTTTGGTATGATTCTGGAAAAAAGAAGAAATGTTTCTTTAGAAATTTTGGAAATTAAGTAAATAAAGTAATGTTTATTTATTTCCTAATAATATATATATATACGTAAAAAACCAAAAATTTTATATGGCAACACCAAGAAGAAGTTTCCCGATTTAGTCCATTTTTAAAGCTTTAATTAATATTGCTATGACAACACTGCGCACAAATTTCAGCTCTCTACGTTGACGCGATCTCAGGCGGTATTCAAATATGTAAAGAAAAACGAAATTTTTGTATGGCAACCCTACGAAGGAGTTGCGCGATTCGTCCCATTTTTGAACTCAAGTTTTCATTTTTTTTTTAACTGAGTACAAAACTTCAGCTTTCTACGTGGACACTTGGTCAGGCGCTGTCCAAATATATAGTAAAAAAACGAAATTTTTATATGGCAACCCTAAGAAGCAGTCACCCGATTTGTCCCATTTTCAAACTTAAATTTGCTTCTTCTTTTTTTGTATGAAAAGCCCGTGCAAAATTTCAGCTCCCTAAGTGAACGCGTTCTCAAATATCGTGAGGACGGACAGACGGACATGCAAAATTCAAAATAACTTCTGATATTAACTCCTGACATGAACTCCTAGCTCTGTCAGTAGCTCTCTATATAAGGAGTGTTTCTTCTCTGCACACGAGATTACTTAGAATTACTTTTAAATTATCATAGGATAGACCTGATATACTCAGATCTAAACTATGGCAACTGACTACTTCCTGACAACTACTTAATTGCACATTGTTATATTGCCAATTTTCATAACTTTTCCTCGGTATTGACCCACGCTGGAAAATCATAATTTTGTATTCTTCCAAGTTGACAACCAGGTTCCATAACAACAATATTCCTGAAGGCTATTGATTTACGCTGGAGTTTATTTGGATCGTCAAATAATATAATAATGTCATCAGAATATTTTAAGACTTTTAAACTAATGTCCTCAAGTCTCAGGTCTACACCTCCATAGATGCCTCTAAGTCGTTAATAAGATTTGCAAATAACAGCCGACTCAAAATGCATCCTTGCTTTACTCCAGATATTGTAACAAAACTATCTGAGAGATGCTCCTCCATTCCAAACTTGAGCGCTAATAAGTTCGTAAATTTTTATCAGAATGCCCATTAGACATTCCGACGTTGTACCTCCTTCAATTGTGTCAAATCCTGCCTTAAAATCTCCAAAAAAGGCATATACATCTTTTTTATATTAAATGAGAGTGAGAATGAGAGTGCTGCAAGAGTCTGGAAATTAATTAAGGAAAATAATGAAATTAAATGTGTGCTCCTTTCTACTCTATTCCCTCAGTATTAAATCAATCACCTACGTAAGTGATGCAGTGACATTGTTTCAAGGTTCTAATTTCGATCGTCGGCGATCATTTCTTTATACCCTAGGTGGAATCATAATGTATACTAAGTTTTATTCCGTTTGTAGCACCTAGAAATAATGATGGTAGAGCAAAATGAGTTGGACACCCACGCATGAGCAAATTGGGTTAGATACCTACGAATTATATTAAAAGTTATTTTGATTTTTGCTTTTCCGTCTATCCGTCCGTCCATCCGTCCGTCTGTCTGTCCATCCTCACGATAACTCGAGAACTTTAAAAAAAAAGTAAAATAAAGTTCGAAAATGAGACAAATCGGGTAACTCCTTCGTGGGGTTGCCATACAAAAATTTCGTTTTCCACTATATATTTGGATACTGCCCAAGAACGTGTCGACATAGAGAGCTGAAATTTAATGCATGGTGTTTTCATAGCCATAGTAAATAAAATTTCAAAAATGGACTAAATCGGGCAACCTCTTCTAAGTGTTGTCATATAAAAATTTGTATTTTTTACGTCTACTGTGAAAACAATCAGTCCTAGACATTTTTATTATTCTGAAAACTTCTTGAGTATATATGAAATGCTATAAAATTGGTTATAATCATTTTTAGTGTCCAACGAACTGTTCTAGAAATATATCCGAAAAACCATTTCGAAAATTAGTTTGCACAGATGGGTTACCATACGAAATTACATATGGGCACTCATCTAGGGTATCAGAAGAATTGGTCTTACACCAATTTTAGCTTTCTTACTTGCTTTTTTTCCATATTCTCCCCAACATGAGTTTCAACCGAGATGAAGAAGGCATGACACGATATTTGATCTCACATTAGAAATTAACGGACATTTCTTAGGACAGATATTTCTAGAACGGTCGAGCTGTGGAATCAGACCTTCTCCGTGAAGGGAAACGTGAAATCTTTCAAAAACATGGTTCTCTCAATCTTTTCTAGAAATCTGGGAAAATTTGTTCTGTGGGGCTGATAATAAAGGAACTTAGTTTTTCTTTTTAGTATCTTTTGTCCGCAATATGGAAGTTACTGGGTACTATTGTTTCGAAAGCTATTTTCTTCATTTCTGATTACTCCAACCAATTTTTTTGTAAACACGCTATCCGTGGAAAAGACAATAACAATTATTTCAATTACTTTCAATTCTATTTTTTTTGTATACCTAATCAATTATTTATATGAGCATGATCAAAATAACTACTAATTAAATTCTAAATATTTATAACAAGAACCTAACATTTAAGGAAGTTCAAAAATTCTAAAAATTCAGAATTAATTCAAAAATCAATTCTTAAAAAAACAAATTTATTTACCAAAGTAGAACAAATGACTACCTATATCCATTATTCTAAGTAAAGCTGCAAAATGGCCTTTCTCCGGTTTTCACGAAAATTGTGGTGAGTATGTCTGTGTATACATATTTTCAAAATTTTACGAATTGAATTAAAAATTAATTTGAAAATCTGTTTTAACTTTTTTCAATTTCATGCATGCTTATCTTTAAAATCAAAATGACTCTACGTAATGATGGTTTCCGGTAAGTTTGCCAATGCATTGCTTACAAAATGACTCATTTCTAAAAAAACGGCGACCATTTTGAACTTTTATATATCTATCACTGACAAAAGTCATTTGAACATTTAGTTAAAGTAGATTGCGCATGAGCAGGTAGTTGAAGATTAATTAGTTTTTTTTTTATTTGCATACACTGACAGATACTCTACTTTTTACAAATGAAGACCACAAGGATTAATTAATCTACGTTAATTTTTTCAAAAATTATTAAAATAATTGTGACAATCTCTACGTTAAATTTTGTAATTTAAGAAATAAGAAAATTGAATAATGTGGTAGTGATGAGGAGTCTACAAGTGTATTAGAGCAGGGAGGAAAAATAGGAGGAGTAGTTTCTAGAAGGTAATGGAGGCCCCTAAAGAATTCATGAACCACATTTCAGGTTTGTATTATTGTTAAGTAATGAAAGGTTAATTTTTAAGTTTTTATCCTTAGAAAAATATTGTGGCTTGTATTCACAATGCAGTGCTTCGCCAAGATCAAGATTAAGAGGAGAAGGCTCAAATAATAAAAGAGATTAACTTACTTCAAAACAAGTATACACAAAGTACTTACTTACCTATGTGTAAGTTTATAACAGTGAAAGTTGTAAAACGTCGACACTCACATAGGTCCTATATATGTCATATGGACAGCATGTATTTTTCAATATACATCTCATATAAAACCAAAAATATTTAAACATTGAAGAAGTCGACTAGCCAAAATCCCAAGTGATAATCGTAAAATCAATTTCAATTGGTCCCATTAAAATCCTAGTTATCTTGAATACAATAAGAATATAGGAATGATAGAGCAAAACCAAAGCAGAGCTGAACTACTTGAGAATTGGCGACAAATAGTATGGAACGAGAGAATTTTCCACGGACACTTTACCTGTGCACAGCGTATAATGAAAGTAGATTTACCTCCATAATTTTCAAATCCAAATATAAGTAATTTTTTTTACACAAAAATATTGTAGGTAGTATTAACAAATTTTGTTTTTGTCCTTCCTTAATTTTTATCTTCAAGCCAAGAATAAAATGTAAACGATCCTTCAGGTGGTTCCCCATCATTATGGACTTTTTTATACGGAATCTTCTTATGTATGCAGGTACCTACTTGGTTGTACCATAAATATATTGAAATAATTCTTCTTTGACATTTGACATTTTAGATAAACTTCACATTTTAAAATGGAGTATTTTCGCGGCAAAGTGACAAAGTGCATAAAAGATTATTGACCTCTGCAAGGAAGACCAACTGCAGTTGCATATTAATATTATATCATTTAAAATTAGCCAGGCAAAATATGATAATTTTCATGACTTACAAAAGATTTTTGTTATTTTTGTTTTTAATGTTATTATAGTTTTGTTAATGGTTTTTGAATGCGAATTAAATTTTCCAGGTAAGTGCCTCGATTATTATATTAGGTGTTTTCATTTTTGCTTCCGAATCATGGTACCGAACACATCGGACTTTGTTAACACCAGAACTATTAGACTCCAATATGGCCTCTGGTTCATAAGGTTTGAACATAGTGTTCTTGTTCACTGGAGCAATAAACGTTAAATTTCACAAATTATGTAATAAAAATCCCGACTTACATACAACATAATTAGTTGGAGAAATAAGCTATTTCTGCATAAATATGAAGTTGATAGCTTAATTTATATGCAAAATTAAGATAAAAAGTAATACCGGTATATTCACGAAAAAATTCAACTTGATTAATTCAAACCAAGAAAAGTCTTTCACTAAAGTAAACAGATGTTTTATTTTACATTTCAAATCTACATAGAACATCACCGCTCCTAATAAAAAATAGAGGCATTGTCATCTGTGTTAAAGGAAAGTTTGAACCAGCTTTACCCGAGCTTATGCAAACTGCCTTCAATATCGTTACCAAACATAAAACACACCTGTAGCAAATTTACAAAAAAAAAAAATCTTCAGTAGAACTTTCCAAAAAATTTGAATTTTTGCAACTAAGGGTTTTCAACAGTAACTACAAGAAACGCCTCAATTTCGAAAATAACGATTTTATATGGGACCTCAAAATAATTGGGAAATCCTGGGAGTAAATTAAAAGCGGTAGAGAGCTTTTGTTTCTAATCTACCTACAAATTACTCGAAAAAAGTTGCTTAAGTAAGTAAGTAATCTTCCTCAGATGTAGGGGAAGGTAGCCTATATTGACATACCATTAACATTTTGCCTTGTGCATCTTAACGCTTTATATTTAAGAACACTTGAAGTATACATTTGGCAGCTCAAAAGTGTTTGCTTTCATGTTTTGAAGAATGTTAGACAATACAACAAAGAGAAGATTTTTTTCATTTTGTCCTTGGCCAAGGTATGTAATTTTACCGAAATGGTCAAGAGTAAAAAAAAATTATTATAATAACATCATCACATATTTACTAATATCACATCAATTGCTTTTTTGTGAAAAGGAGCAGTTCGGAAAAATAGGATATTAAATAAAATCAATACTTAATACCGAAAAACACAGTACTTATCCCGGTAAAAAATACTTCAGCATTCACTTTTCTACACTAATTCGCTCCAAGATAGTTTTGGACACTGCTATTCTTGTTGTCGGCTGCAAAACAACTGAAGAACACGATCAATACTATTAGGAATACGTCGGACACTTATAGATTTCGTGGAAAGGCCAATGTGTCGTTTTAGCCGACTATGTCATTATAGGCTACCTTCGCCTATATAAATTTGCAATTTTCAAAGAAATCTTAGTTCATGGTAGTTCCCAATATCTTCAACTGTTATTTTTATCCCTGACTGATATTTTACGTTTACACATGCTCATTGAAATTTTTGCTAAAAATTTCCATCGAAATTACTATAAATGCGAAATATTTAATGACTTGATTGTCCATCAATTGTCTGATATCCAAGTTTCCGTTGCTCGTCCTATCAGAACCATCATTCAAATTATTTCGAAATGGAGAGAGAGATCTCATCGAATTCGCGCAATTATTTCAGGTGTATGTATAGGAAAACAATTTATGGCTAATTTTGTAATTTCCATTAAAATACTTATAGCAATTATATAAGATTGCAATGGTTGGTATAATCAATACTAGATTATGAGCATAAGAAACATAAAATTCTCTTTTAACTGCCAACATATCTAAACTTGACTTCATTTCAATGTAGACCGATTTGTAGTATATGATCTTGAAAGCAAGTATTCAAGTTCACCTTTACTACCTACAAACTTATATAGAAAATTTCCACATTGCATTTACACAACATCTCCAACTAGTTAATTTGAAAAAAAGACAAAAAAAAACAAGAAAGAAAGGAAAGCTTACATCTATAGACGTAAAAATTTAAGTAAAATTTAAAAATCTAAATTTTATACCTTTTTGAAACCTGCTAGACAAGTTCGAATTTTTGTTTCGTTTTATATTTCAATTTTATTCGAATATTTTGCCGTCAGTGTCTCTGTCTGCTGTTTGCTTATTCAGGTGTAGTACCTTGAAATTTAGTTGACGTATGTATAAGTGTGGCACTTCGTGACTACAAATTTATTTTTCACATATGAATAACTATATTTACGGAGCTGTTTTGCACTTCGGATAAAATTCGAACACGTTTGCAACATGCATTTGGCTTCCCACAAACATAATATAAATTAGATCCACCTCATTATGTAGCTTGAATGTTTTTAATAACAACCCAACGTATCTCCCTTAAGGCTATTAACAGACTATTCACCTTTTTACAAATTAAAGTTGATCAGAAGAGGTGTTTACTTTTAAGTATGTACATCTGAGATGGAACGACATCAACTTAATTTCATCAGATGATATCAAATAGAAAAAGAAAAAAAAACAGAAAAAAAAAACGAAAAAAAGATCCTCAACTAATGAATCAAATGTATTTACGAATGGTGGTTTTCGCTGTCTCAATCCACGGCGCCATTATAAGTAGATTTCCTTTTTTTGTTATCAAAGATGTTTGCTATGAGGAGCTCAGCCTTTTTTTTCCGTGCAATTATTCTTCTATTTTTTACATATCTGTCAGCTGTAGCAAATCAATTTTATTAGGTAATTCATGCAGCACGATTTAAAGATTATTGATCGCAAAAAAATAATTCAATTTCATTTAAGCCAGGGATGGAAGAGGTTGCAAACTAGATATGTTTGTGTAGGATTGACTACATGTTTTTCCATTTTATTAAATTAATAATGGTTTCTGTTTGGTGGGAGCAATAACGTATGCTGTATGAGTCACCACTTTTGGATCATTCCACAGAAAATCGACAAATGTTCTGAATGGACCATCTGGGATTATGATGAAATTTTACAGGTAAGTTGGTTCTATCTTTGATAGTATTTTGCTGAAATATTTTTGTCCATTTATGTCAGAGATATGGTAATTTGAAATTTGTAAAAAGTGGCAAATTTTGCTAGGTAGGTGTTATTTCAAAAATTTATATTTCAAGACGTACACCTCGACAGCCTATGAAACAAACGCTAATTATTTAAGGAAGCTGTAAGTCTCTGCAAAAATTAGTGGAAGTACTTTTTCTAAAAATTTGTTTTCAAGGATAATGGTTGCATACGTTATCCTTGAATATCTCAAAAAGCGAATTATCGATTTGCTTTTCGCAATGGGTTTTGAAGAAGATGTAAAGTATTTTTTAAATATATAATTTTGTTCAAGAAAGAATTTTTTGGGATTCTCCGGTATATAGCAAAAGCTAAAAAATGTTCTAATTTGTTATTTCATCACACAACCCATTAATTTTTGGTGACAAGTTTCAAGTATTGGTTTGACTAATCAACAGGTCCCAAATAGCGAAATTGGGTGATTTGAAAAACAAATGAAAAAAGAAGAAATAAATGAAAAGTTTAAGAAAAATAGAAAAAACAATTTTTTTATTTATTAAAAAAAAAACAAAAAAAAATAAGGAGGAGGAGTATTTTTTCCTCATATAATTCACACCCAGAATTTATTCTGAGTTTATATGAGAAAAGATCAGTTTGATCTAATTTCAAGCGTCTGCAGCAGGCAGAAAACCAAGCTGCACCGATGAGTGTAAGGTTTTCTGCTGACACGAAACGCTTCTTCTTCTTCCTTTTTTTCTTTATTTTTCAGCACACTGCGTGGCGTATACAGGCTCGATTCGCTTCGAATCAAATCACCCAATTTCGCTATTTGGGACCTGTTGATGAGTCAAACCAAGACTTGAAACTTGTCACCAAAAATTAATGGGTTGTGTGATGAAATAACAAATTAGAACATTTTTTAGCATTGGCTATATACCGGAGAATCCCAAAAAATTCTCTCTCGAATAAAATTAAGTTTAACCCAGTAAAGAGTCCAAAAGAGTAATCTTTTTATTTAAATATATAATGTAGTTCGAAAATCTTTGAATGAAAATTATGGGGTATGCTGAGTTGTCAGATTATGTGCAATTTTTTTCGGAAAGATTAAGTAATGCCAATGGATTTTTTGGATTGTCTTGATCATACTTTCGTTCAGAACGTCCTCCCTAAAATCACTCCTTCCCACTCAAATTTATGTTGGAAATTTTTTTCGAAAGATGTGTGGTCACTTAAATGCTCATAAGTCCTTTCATGGCTATCGCCGTATCAAACATGAACACTGGTTTTAAAGGGGATCTTTTATCCTTTATTATGATATCCCATATCATACGATTTATAGCCAAATGCCACAATTATCGAGCCTTAAAATTGAATTCTTACAAAAATGTCATGTAAAGCTTTTGCGCCAAGGACCTAATTTTTCTCCTTCTCAAATATATCCCGTTAAAGGGACTATAAACGTAGAAAGACTAACCTCAATATCTGTTTCCGTTCAAAAGTTATAAATATTTTTACGTTATGCGAAAAGTAAAAAAGTTTAATTTCCAGAACACAATAAGTAGGTATTATACTTTTTCACTTTTCGCATAACACAAAAATGTTGATAAGTTTCGGACTGAAGCATATTTTGGGGTAATTCTTTACTTGTTGCAAAGTACTTACAATGGGTTATATTTTAGAGGGAGAAAAATTAGTGCTTGATGTAAAAACTTTACAGAATCAAGACATAGACATAACATTTTTTTCAAAAATTCAAATTTAAGGCTCGATAATTGAGACACGTAACACTTTGGATATCGTAGTAAAGGACGAAAGGTGTGAAAATACAATTATTTTATTGAAGTGGTTTTTTTTTATTAAAATCATAAAGGACGAATATTTTCGGATGTTCTACTTTCTTGCAATCTTTTTAGTTTGTCCCCGTTCGGTGTAGATCTGACAGATTCTCGTTCAATTCAGTGCCTGTTCGAATTTGTTGAAAAGAATTCACCATTAATTAATGCTATGAATATTAGAAAATATTATGTAGTTGTAAGCTCATTTACAACTTGTAGCGGTCAATGAAAAAGAAACTAAAATAAAGGAATATACTTATTGGGAATCTAAATTCCTTTATAAAAAAAAACATATATCTTAGAACTTAAGATAAGCAACAATTATGTGATACAGAAGGATAAAAAATAAAGAAATTTA
This sequence comes from Dioctria linearis, assembly GCA_963930735.1. NCBI lineage: Eukaryota > Metazoa > Arthropoda > Insecta > Diptera > Asilidae > Dioctria > Dioctria linearis. Next base: position 18,674,142 of record OZ005742.1, on the reverse strand, counting down.
AATTTTGTTTAAATTAAATCTTTGAATTGAGAACGGTCGAAAGCCAAATCTATATCAGGTCAAAATTCATTTCGAGTAGAAATGACTAAAATATTCATGCTTCCCATACAAAGTTCCATCATGTGGAATAAGTATACCTATGTATATATAATAATTTTATTTTTATTCTCTAAAAAGGAATATAAATAAATATTACATAAAACGAGAAAATCAGGCGAGCAAACTTTGAAGCATAGAGTATCTCTTACAAAAACAATACTTGCAATTTTCCTCTGAGACTCTAATTTCTCCAAGCCTAAAAGCATACATCTTGCATTATAAATCTTTCAAATAATTCTGTCAATCAAATCTACGAAGAACATATTTAGTGAAATTTATCTGTACTGATTCGAAATTCGAATCCTCAAAACTACAAATCATTTTCTAAAATAGACCAGACTAAAGGTATATATAAAGTTTTCACTGTAAATGGTTCCATTAAAATCAGTGGAATAACGTTTGAAAAAACGAGCACTAAATATATAAAAAAGCCCAGACTCTGTCTGTAATGCGGATGAATCCCAGCATGCTTTTTTTTATGAAAACTTTATTTAAAAAATAAAAAAGCATTAAAAAAATAAAACATAATTAAAACAATAAAATAAAAAAAATTAGAGAAAATTATAAATATCAAAATAAATTAAAAAACAATAAAAGGAAAATTTACAAACTTAAGAAAGAGTCCTAAAAACGGGCAAATTTTAGCAGTTCAGTATGCATTGAGCTCCCCAATTTATTCTCAAAATTGATTCCCAGTAAAGTTTATTAGAACTATCGAAAGATATTCAAAATGCTTTAGCTATCTCAATTGCTCATAAGATTTTATTAAAAATGAAATTGATAGTATTTCATTCGTCTCCATAATTTTGGATGAAACTACAGATTTCTGTGAAATCGCAACTATTCGCAATATTAAGATATGTACGTAAGAAGGGAATTGTTCACGATATTTTTTTTTATTTTTCCGTGCTATTGCAAAAGAAAGGATAGCTTGATTTTTACATAGCCGTACAATTGATATTATAAGTGAATTCAAAAGTAATGAGAAATTAATTTCACAGAGCTATAATGGTAGCAGGACACTGACTGACGGTTCGCTGACGGCCAGAGATCTACTAGGCTCTGACTGTAAAAAAAACCATTCAGCCACGATTCGGAAAACTGCGCCGAAGACCGGACTTATTTAATGATGATAATGGAATTCTTTTATTTCAACAGGAAGAATAATGATGAATATATATACGGTACTAGTCACATTATTGATCTTAATACTTTTATAATTACTTGCAGTAGCACTATAGTCTGAAAAGCGGAGCTGTAATTTAAAAAATGTGAATTTCTTCCCTTCTTTTCCCTTCTTCTGTAGCCAACGAATCGTCACTCATTTTACCTCAATTGGAATATACGACTTCCACAATATTTTCCATTTTCTAGTTGCTCTAGAGAGTAGAGCGGAGAGCATACTCTAGAAGTAATCGATAGATAACAAGGACGTTACGATAAACAATTTATTCGATAGGGAAGGTAGGTAGTTAAGTTAAGCACCCCATTTATCTCTGATCTCCCTAACAAATATTTTTTTTTTAATTATTAAGAATACAAATTTGGAAAGTATATTTTACATTACCCTGTATTTGTAATATCAATATTCATAAGATCCAGAATGAGTATAGATACGAGAGTTGTTGCTACTTATATAAGTTTTGCAATTGGGCTATTTCATGCAAGGTGTGGCTTTTGTAAATGTTATTTTCAGATTGTTTGACACACTTAATAGTTTGACAGTTTTGACAGAAACAAAAGCTATTTGTTTTTATAAAAAAGAAGCATTTTGTTAAAAAATTGAATTATTATGTGAAAATTTTCAAACTATAATGTTTATGATTTTAACACCGGATAAAGTCGACAACGATGTTCACAAAATCTAAAACAGTTATTTTTTGGCGATTAATCATCATCCTTAAAACTAAACCTAAATGTGAGCGACACAACAAATAACACCATAAAAAACTCTATGGATTGATTCTACACGGAGAGAAAAATATAAATTCACCACAAACGCACGCTGCATTTAAAATTCATATTCGATTGAACTCGTTTCATTCAATTACTTTTCTATCAAATCAAACGAAAACATATTTAAATTGAAAGACTTTCGAAAAACGCATAAACATCTGCTCGTTTCAAAAAAAAAACTTTCAATTTAACAATTCACTTTGAAATAAGAAAAATAAAATAATTCATATTGAATACTTTGACGTTTCGTAAGATGGCTAAATGAATTTGGATTTTCATTAACCGATCTGTTGTTCGTTTTGAATGCAAAACACCTTCACTGAGATCGTCAACCGAGTTAAATTTAATATTGTTTTTGTAGCTTTGTTTCAGATCGTTCACATTTCGAGTCTGGAGGAGTCTGGTTTTCGCAACTTAAAGGTTTTCTTTTAATTTTGGTGTTTCGTCTATGTTCACCTATTTAAATACCCTTCCAGGAGTTGAATTTAGAGGTGGTAGAGTACATTAACGAAGCGCACACTGTCGTAATTTTCCCCGGTTATTACTTAATAAAAATTATAGAAGAATTTTAGGCAAAATTGAAATTGTGGCAGAAACAAAATTTTTTTTCGGTTGTGAGTATGTGACTTCTTGGAAATTAAATATTAAATAATATTGTGTATTTCTTCGTCAAAAAATTACAGCCGGATGTTATAACTGATGATGCCCTTAGTTATGGTTTAATTAGTTACCATTAAACTACTTCGTCATGAATATATTTTTAGTGAAAGACTCATACAGAAGTAAATAATGTACAAAAGTTTGATAAGTGAAATTTTATCATAAATAAACAAGTTTTCAATTAGAACTCGAAAATTTTCAATTTTTTTAAGAGTTTTTATATTGTTGAAATGAATGTAAAATTGTTTGATGTGAATATTTTTAAAGTCAGGATACATGCGTTCAATATGAACGTTTCCCAATTGTTAAAATTGACGTTAAGCGCCATTGGTGCCGTTTTAAATCTGAAATCGTTTGGTTTAAACAATAATTTCATTCAATTTGACCTAATCATTTTTCTCCCTGTAGTAGAGTACGTTTCAAGTTAGTTGATAATTTTTCGCGTATTGGAAATATTTGGTAATTTTTCTAAAAAATAATTTCGCTCTTTTTTATATTCATACACAACATGCATCATGTATGTATCCAAGTTTTTTTTATAAATATTAATGACAAGTATCTCTCCTATATAGAAATTTCCTGCACAATAATAAAAATTAACAGGCCCCCATGGCAACCCCTCTAGCGACTGCCAGAAGCAGACTAATTTTACAAATGAGAAAGTTTGTGTGAGCATGATATGTTGTACACTGTTAAAAAAATGAAATGTTGAAATTGCTTTTCAGTCAAATTTATCGTAAAGAACTAAATTGCATTCCAGATGTGATGTGGTGAAAATTTATCGTGGACATCATTAAATATGTATAAGGGGATTCCTGATATAAAGCACTAACATGTATAACATAGACTCCTTTATTTTCTCTTTCATTTGGATCAACTTTTGTTTGCAGGGGTGTGACAATTATCTTAATTCCAAGTTTTAATTTCGCTTTAAAATATATTCATATATTTCAAATTCAACAAATTCCAAATACATTCAATGTTATTACTTTTATTAGAAACCTATCTCCTATAACATCAATTTTTCCTCAAACTTGATTTTTAAGGGAATAAAATGGTATGGTATAAAACACAATGTTGATAACACCCATCCCCGAACATGAAGACTCAATGCCCCTAGGCGGTTAACAAATTCAGGGCTCGCTCCTCTTTTAAATAATTGAATAAAATAAAAATATTACCGTAATTTTTCATTTATTTAACGTACATCGACTTTAGAAAATAAACAAATAGACTTCGAAATATCACACATAAGACCAAAATCACATGCAAAGAAAATTCGTTGGTTGTAAGCGCTTAGATTGCCATGCGACGAACTTTCTTCTCTACATACGTCCACAGTGCATTTTTTCTGACTTAATTGAGCCTGATCTCCTCTGTGGTGGATCATTACGTTTCCTCTTCAAATTGTATGAGTAGTTATGCTCACCACTTGTTTCCATAGCTTTCGACTCATCATAATCAAAGGCGCTGACCTGTCTTATATCTTCTAGGTATGTTACCAACAAGTGATAAGGTTTAGCGATCATATGAAGTTCGGCGATCGTATGAAGATTGATTGATGTTCACGGACTGCGAACATTTGTTAATTTTATGAATCTTTCCAAGATGACATTCCAGAGCATGGTCAGAAAACACATTTCCAGAGAGTTAAGTAATTTACGACCGTAGGTAGCCTCAGAACATGGAGATGGTTTTTGAGTTGTATCACTGGCGATTATTTGTTATTTGTTCTCATTCCAGAAGCCACAAAGATTTCGGCAGGTGTTATACCCCGTGCAGACCATCTTGTCTGAGAAAGGCTGTTCACAACTGTTGTATTTGGCTTAAGTTTCGTTAACAAAACTTCCTATCTGTGTGTTGAAACCGGGAAAAAATTGTACAGGGCTTGCAAAGTACCGAAGAAACATATAGAAGCTTCACAATACTCAACAGCACATGATTCGAAAAGATTTAGCAAGTGCGCTGAACTGGGGTGAAAGCTGCCAGAGAATTTACTTTCTTTATAATTTGATGTGAATCTCATAAGCCGTTCAACAAGACATCCTTCTGCAGATAAATATCGGATGATGAATGAAACCTGATCTACTTGGAAGATGTCAGGAGTTGAGTGGACAGAGATGGAAAAATATTTGGCATGCTTTATCTCAGTCACGACCGTGCTTATGACTTTTCTGCCTGATGTCGATAATTTGATCGCATATCCTGGACGAGAGAAATGATGTTGTGCCACATCTTTTGTTTCCTAGACGTTTAATGTGCATATCCAGAAAGGGTCGAGCTCAGCCACAAACTTCTAAGTCATGATATAGTTTCCGCTGTTTCTTGATCCAAATCTGTCTGTTACGCTTACGCAGTCACCTAAAAACGATAAAAACGACTTCAAATGTGCAATGTGATGGGAGAATTATCAAAGTAAGCTGCCTCAAAAGTCGGAGTAGATTTGAAAAAAAGAGAGTAGAATCAAAAGGAACACTTTGCAATAATTATGTTAAAAACAAAAAACAAAAAAAGTATCAAAATATAATATAATACCCACAATATTGTTTAACATTTATCGCAATTATATGTTTGAATAGATTAAAAATAACAACAAATTAAAAATACCGTGGAAAATATCAAAGTTAGTTAAATAACAAAATGACAGAAAATTAATTGTTAATTGAGGCGGTAAAATGCCACTGTATTTTATACGAAAAATGCATCCGCATTGAAACCCAACTCTGGCCGAATTTTATAAAACACTTGGACCCATCATCTTCTTCTATTTTGGATATGTTTTTTAAACTCTTTATAAGCCAAAGCTGCTTAAATAATCTTTTTTAATTTATTCGTTCAAACTTTTCCTATTTTTTATTTAGAACACAAATTACAGAATAAATTTAATTATGGATTGACAATTCTTGTTGCGCTCGTGTCGTTCGCATTGTATTTTCATAGAAGTTTTGTCGACGTTTTTTACGGACATTATTTATCGTGTGTAGCTCACATTGTGTTTTAGCCTTTATGAGTATTGTAGGACGTGTGAACATTTAACCGTCAAGAAGATTTGCGCTCAGTAGATACCGACGATCTGAGGCGCATAAAAAAATTTACAAGTTGACTGGAGAAAAGAAATGTTAAAAAAATATAGACAAGGCCAGCAAAATCAATATTCGTCATTGTGACAGGTATGATGATCACGCATAATATTAAAAGTTATTTTGATTTTTGCATGCCCGTCCGTCTGTCCGTCTCTCCATCCTCATGATAACTCGAGAACGCGTTCACTTTTGCAATTTTGCACACGGACCTTAAAAAAAAGTAAAATTAAGTTCGAAAATGAGACAAATCGGGCAACTCCTTCGTGGGGCTGCCTTACAAAACTTTCGTTTTCCATTATATATTTGGACACTGCCTAAGAACGCATCGACATAGAGAGCTGAAATTTGGCACATGGTGTTTTTATAGTAATAACAAATAAAATTTCAAAGATGGACTAAACCGTGCAACCCCTTCGTGGTGTTACCATATACAAATTTAGGTTTTTTACGTATACTGCGGAAACGATCAGTCCTAGACATTTTTATTGTACTAAAAACTTCTTCAGAATTCGAAATCCTATAAAATTGGTTATAAATATTTTTTTCTATCCGACTAACCGTTCTAGAAATTAAAAATTATACTTCCACTGATGGTGATCATATGAAATTAATATAGGCATTCATCTAGGGTATCATAAGAATTGGTCTTCGAACAATTCACGCATTCTTACTTGTTTTTGTTTTGAGTTGACTGCAAAATTGTGGTCTAAATGATTTCGAAAATAATTCAACCGTATGCGAAGGTATGTATAGAAAATTAAAGCGAACAATTCGAAAAACCATAAAAATTAAAAACAAAATCAAATAATTTTTCTTTTCATCACTCCGGTGAATTCGAAATTATGAAACTTTTCTTTAGACTTATGTTTAACCGGCTATATAAATTCAATTTGTTGATCCAATACCCTGATGGGTTGCAATATGTACGTATTCTAAGATCTTCAGTTTTTTTATGCATTAACGCACATCTTGCTAAATCTGTACCGCGAGATTATCAACTGCCCGGTAAACGTTAACTTGAAACAGCTCTATTGGATAAAAAGTATTGTATTCTAAGCCACACGTACATTTTATAAGTACTTAATAATGCTATCAATAACTTAATTAATCATCAATTAAGCAATTAATTTAATTAGCTAAAAATTCTTAAGTATACATAGAAGTACATTGAATTCTTTTCTGATGATGTTCTGGGGCAGGGGTGAACTACAGCAATTATTTTCACGGCTGATCACTCCAGAAATTTCGTTACCTTGATTACCTAGGTATTTCTTAGCACTTAAAGGTGAATGTAAAAATATGTTAATTTTGTGGGAGATTCTCTAAAACCGGTACCTATGACCTACGTCATTAGATTTTGATATTGAATATTTTGCGGTTTGCCACTTTGACAGATTATTTCTTTGCAGTTATTCACTTTTTTTTAAAAACAATTTATTATTCACTTTTTTTTTAGCAATTTATTATTCACTTTTATTTTTTGTGTATACAATTTATAAACCCAACTGTGTAGACAGAATATCTGTACCAGGTCGTAACTTAACATTTTCAAAAAAAAAAAAAAAGTTGAAAAAAAAAAAGTTGAAAAAAAAAATCGTTGTACAAAAAAGCTGATTTAGCAAAAATACTTGCTCAAGTGTTCTCAAGTGGGTTAGATACATAATTATTCACAAAAAGAAAAACTTCGTTGTCTAATTGAAACAAATTTCTCTACCTTTAGACACGTGTGTTTATTTGAAAAATTCTTTTTATTGGAATTTTTTTCCTATAGGTAAATATCAAATTTGTTGATTTGATTATTCCAGGTCTTGTGTTCTTTCGGTCTTACGTTCGCGAATTGTTATGTCATAAGAAAAACCCTAAAAAAGACTTTTTATTACGAATTAAATAATTTTTTTGCTTTGTCAATTTTATTTTTGTTAATTGGGAATAATTTTTTCGGATATTCCGATAAATAAAGCAAGAATGACGTCTATAAAAATTAATGATTGAAAATTAATCTGCATTATAAGTGCTACAAATATAGCGATCGGTATTTCAAAAGTATTAAATAAAATAATTTTAAATGAGTAATTCTTGTTTAATTATAAGTTTTTTTTTGAAAACTGGATAAAAGATTTTGATAAATTACCATTTTCGGGTGCAAGAAATCAAAATCTCATTTAAGGGGTAATACGAGTTAATTTATAGGAAGTAAAAATGTTGAAATCTACTGTTTTCAAGCGTGAGAAAATATTTTAACTAGGTCTCAACAATGAGACAATTCATTTATAGAGTAACTGCTATACTAAAAGTCTCCAACGATCTTCGCCTGATTTTCGATTCCAAAAATGTTGGCATTCTTGTTCTACTGGATTTGTCATTTTCCGAAAATTTCCGGAATTTCCTGACTTTTCCGGAAAATCTTCCGACAAAAAAGTTTTATAAGCTATGCGGAATCATTTTTTTCCGTTCTACTGGCATCAATACTTTCTCTTCAACAATCATGAAAACTTGCATGAAAAATCGAGGAAAATTCATGTAAATTTTTAAAAAAATTTCATAGTAATAGGAAAAGTCTGTGGAAAACATGGAAAATCGGGAAAATTCATGTTATATGGGATCAAGTTGGAATACAGCTAAAAAGCGCTGTTTAAAACATAATTTGAATTTCAGAAATCCGTTGCAGTATTTCAACGATTTGATACTCGAAACATTTTTGTTTTCGGATCGGCACCAAACATGACTTAAAAATTGTTTTAAAATATCTCCATGCAGCACGTAATAACAATTTAGTTAACGTGAAAAAGACAGAAAATAAAATAATTAAAAAACGAGTTTTGAATCAAAACTAAGTCAAGCCGCATGAAAAAGTAGAAAATAAACTTTTTTTTCTTCACACACAGAGGTGGACTCAGATTTTATTCGCTGACAATCACCTATATATTTCAGTATGATCAATCAGAGATAATAAATAAGTGATTTGATTCATGAAGAGAAAGAATATTCAAGAGAAATGTCCGAATCGAAAAATCTGAATCCACCTTTGCGTGTGAAGAAAAGTTTATTTTCTACATTTTCATGCGGCTTGGCCTCAGTTTTGTTTGAAAACTCGTTTTTTACTTATTTTTTTATTGTTAAATTACTCCTATTTTTAAAATGTTTAGTTTCAAATAAGTAAGCTTTAGTTTTTCGTAGTCTCTATTCCTTTGTTACTCTTAGGTTCCTTTTATATAATTGACTAAGTTAAAATCTTAAGATCTTTTGTACCGACTTTTCCCAAAATTATAAATTGAATCGAATTGAATTAATATGGGGTATAATAGGCGGTATGAAAAGTAATACGGGGTGTAAAAGATAACCTTGATGAAATGAGGTGGGTCTACCATCTTCAGGTGCCAGGAAGTGCCATAACTATGTTTCGGCTATGCAAATATTCGTATAAGGGTTGTATGTAATAGGTTTTTATGTATTATGGGGTATAGGAAGAAAATCTAATTAAATAGAGTGAATCTACTATATTGAAATGTTAGATCTCACATGCGAAAATAGTAGATTTAAATAGGTCTTTACTTAGAAAACACTGTTCGGACTATTGAAGGGATAACAAGGAAGTAAAAATCTCATTAGGGGTTATATAAAAGGAGTGTGATGCGATATATCGAAAATTAGAGAACAGATCTCGCGGGCTCATCTTTTTGACAGATTTCAGAGCAATAATTGAAGTTAACAAATCTGACTTTTGGTTCAATTTTTCACTCTCGACATTTTTGAACTAATAAATTTGAAAAAATGAGTCCTGCTAGACGGAAATCCTTAGAAGTTATAAAAATTGACTTCATTACTACCACAATAAAACAAACAAAAATATATTTAGTTTAACATTTTGTTGTACGCATCTAATCCAAACCCGGAGCAACGTATTTCTTGCAAAGTGTGGAAAATTTTTGTTACAGAAACTACAAGTTAATTAATTTTCCTTGTTTCTATTGTACGAAAGTCAGCTAGTCTAGTAGAAATTTATAGTAGAATTCGACAGACAAAATTTAATTTGTAAAATCTTACAAAGTTAGTCCGCAATCAGAACGATTTTGATGTTAAATCATTTGCGGATCTAAAGTGTATTAAATTAAGAAGTAGCAACATGTTTTTACTTTTATGAATAAATCCAAATATTTGTTTTCATTAAACTTTCAGGAAATTCATCATAGCATTGAATTATATCCTGAGGTGCTTTAAAACCATGTTCCATGGAACCCCCCAAGAGAATTTGTTTAAAAAATTATTCACATTAAATTGAAATTATTCATAAAATAAAAATACGAAAATTCCGTCATCTGAACGCCACCTACCACCCTGTAATGAACAAATAAACATTTTCATCATCTGACTTACAGTTTAGGATGTAACTAATAACTATTATATAAAAATGTAGGATTACCTGCAATTATATTTAGCTTAAAATTTGCAATAATTTTCGTGTATTCAAGATTATGAAATAAATATGGTGGTTTTTCTGTATGAAAAAAAACCATCTAATGAAATATTTATGTTAACTATCCAAATAAAATAATGAAAAATTCCGGCTTGAAAAGTCAGTTAAGAAGGGTGCAAAAACTGGTTATGCTTATCGATTGTACTCTTAAAGGTCTTTCATTTGATACCCAACATCCCTTATCGGAGTCTTTTGTCGAAGGTGTTGGCAGTGGCGTAAATAAGTTGGAACATTTTGTGGAAGCAGTAGGTATATTAAAAAAGACTTCACTTCCAACGGCAATGGAATTTTTTTCCATCTACTGAAATTTCTGGAAATGTTTGGCTTAATAACCGAGACAAACTCTCTCCATAATAACTTAATGTGTGTCACAAAAATGAAGTCCATCAATGACCCTCCTTTTGTAAAAATTCGATTCAATTTCAAATAGAGAAAAATTTACTCCATTTTAGTGAAATTGCTATAAAAGTGACACCTACCGCAACTAAAATGAACTAAATTTTCTTGATAGCATTTAATTAAATTATTGTACTCTGCCATGATCTTTACTCAAAGTGAGGAACATACATATACATAAATGTCAATGACATTTCAAATGAACTAATTTTCAACCACACATCTTAATTTCCTTGAAATGACTGAATTTTAAATTAAGTCATTATGGAAATAGTCTGTCCAGTAGTAGCAAAATCGATTTAACTCCTAATTTTTGTGCAACTTTCTGAGGAAAAATTTTCGAAAACATTTCTAAGAAAAATTATCATTTGAGCAGTAAATTAGCGGTGCTCATAGAAATGATTAGCGGACCAGAGAACCGAACAATCTATCTTTTTTGAGCTACTGTTGACCTCCAAGAGCACATAAAAATTCTAACGAAAAATTTAGAAGAAAATTCGCAGGAAAAAAATTATTGTAAATAAAAGGTCAGTCACATCTTTGAGATTTGAATTTCTTTTCCATGAAGTGGATGCAATCTTTAGGATTGGCAAACTAAAAACGGTCAAAATTTCATTAAGCTATTTGCTACTTTATATTTTTGGTTATTTTATATTATATATTACATATATATGTACATTCTTAAACTCTACAACGTCACAAAGCCGCGTTGCCGCCCATTGGAACGAAAATCCAGCGCTTCTGAACGGAGTACAATTTAAGCGCTTCTCTAGCCATCATTTGGCAGCTCTTTAAAAGCATATTCAGAAAAATAAGCAAAGGCGCAAGTAAGTAACTCAAATGCTTCTAAAATCTTTGCTTGGAAGCTCTATAGACGATTATTTGATGAGCTCCATCTAATTTTCCACGAATCTGTGAATATGTTTCACTATTGTGTGAAGTGATGCATTTCTCATCTGAAGTTTTGGTTAATATAAGTGAGACTAAAAGGGAGAATACGGGCTTATTTAATCAACTTCATATAATTTAATACCACAAAAATAATCATGAGCAAACGCAGGCGCCTTACTACTGTTCTCTGGCTTGAAGGCCTCTTATGAGATTAAGGAAGAAGCACTGCGATGATTATCCAAAAAGATCATTAAAGCTTTCGAAAAGAGACATTCAAAAAACTTCTTCGGTTATCATTTAGAGAGCTCCTAGAACGCTTCTTAAGAGCAGCATTGAAGTGCTTGTCTCTGCAGACATGCCTATGTTAAAAGGCAATGAACTGGGATAGGGAAAAGAAGCGCTTCAGGAGGTCTCTAGAGCGCTCTTTTTGCCAGTGAGAAGCAATGCGATGATTATCATTAAAGCTTTTGAAAGGGCATCTTCGAAAGAACTTCTTCGCCCATTATTTAGCATACCTCCTAGAGCGTTTCGTAAAAACAGCTTTGAAGCGCTTGCGGCTGCGGACATGCCTATATTAAAGAGCAATGAACTAGGATAGGGTAAAGAAACGATACGATTTTCCAGGGAAGCGCTTCAGAAGGGCTCTTGGATAGCTCTTTTTACCAGTGGGCGGGGCAAATAATGCTTCGGTTGTGACGTAATGCTGTTTTTGTAGTTGAACTTAAGTATTGGAAATATACTACTTCACACGAAAATCAGAGGTTCAGTATATTTATGCTTAAATTCGTATTATCTGAATCTGAATTGTTTTGAAGGTGCCACCCCTAGATACGTATCTGGATTGAAATCCCCCAAGCTACCCTAAAGAAATTAAATCAACGAATTAGAAAGCAAAAGCCATTTTTCGATTGGAAGAATTCCTAGTCATAAATATCGCAATTTTTAATCTTCACAGAATCGAATTATGCACCTAACTACTTGAACTATACATAGATGAAAAGCCTATAAAAAGGAACTGCCGTACCCTCATAATTTTCCTCCACCATATTGATCGTGTTAAAAGTCGCTACAACCATTTTGGTTTTCTTATTTTTAAATTAACCCGATCGAATTCTTCATTTGGCAGAAGGTATGTACCCACCTGCTGTTTTAAAATATATTTCAAAATAAATCCGAAAGAGGGGATTTTTGCATTACACCCGGCTTTATTCCCATGTAAAAGCCATCTCTCAATTCTCATCATTCTGAAAATCTGGTTACCAGCTGTATATTATAATTTTACATAAAAACCTTTCATGTATACATGAATATGATATGATATATCTAGATCTTCTGATTCGAGACTAAATATCTGAAAAAATCTGTTTCGTAAATCTCACTCGATTTATTCCCTACAAAATGGATTTGAGAAAACGATTTGCGATATTGATTGTTTCACAAAGGAATTTATTTTGAGTATCAAAAAAGGTATTTACAAGAAGTATCTACGCAAAAAATTTACTATAAATTGTATTCATTCTCACAAACTCATAATACGTACACAAAGTGAGTTGAAAGTCAGTAAGTTGAATCAAATTCTTGAAAAAGTGCGCTTGGTATTAATTAATCAATACAGCTGGTCTTTCAACAGACCGTGAAGCTACCAGATGTTCCAAATATGCTAATGTACCTACCAACTGTAATTTAAAACATTTTACATAAATCAAAACAATGCAACCATAATTGAGTACATATTAAGTGCATTTTACCTTTTCAGTAGAAAAAAAAAGAAGAAAAAGCTGTTGAAAAAATCAGACTGCCATTTACACCAATCTTTTTAATTTCCGGTGTAGTATGATTGAATGAATACTAGCCAAAAGTATGTGTTCGAGCATGATACAAATAATTTTTTATTGTATCAAAAATGTATAATTATAACTACATTCATTCGTAAATGTTTTAAATACTTTGGCAGATACAACAAAAACATTTAATATGTTGAAATTTGTACAAAAAACACAAAAATTTCAAAAATAAAGGAACCGGATAAAAGTAAATTTTGAAGAAATAATAATAATCGAAAATCGATTAGAAGTTTGGAAACATTTTCAAAACGTGAAAAGTAGTACTGAAAATATTGAGATTAGGAAGTTGTTTGAAATAATACATGGAAAATTATTCGCATCCAATACACTTTTACAAATGTACATAGAAGTAGATTTGAATGTGTTTAGTCTAAAATTGTTATGAACGGTCCAATTATGAATTCTTATCAAATCAGTATTAATGAGTATGGACTAATCAAAGAGACACGAAATATATAAATCTAAATAATGTCAGCATACAAATAATCATATAAGACTGAAAGTAGAGAAATTTAGTAAATTTTAAAAATAACAGTGGCCTTAAAATAGAACCCTATGGCACGCAATAATGTAATAACAAAATATAACTTTCGTTACCATAATTTTTTCTGCCAGTTATGGATGTCGTTGTTTATATTGGAACCCCGATTACAAATTCCAATTAAAAGTTATTATTTTTCATATATTCGAATAGCTGTTGCAGCAGTACCTTTTCGAGAGCTTTGGCTGAGATAAACGAATGTAAACTAGGATAATATATAGAAGAACCAGGGGACATTTTAGGACTTGTTATAATCTTAAGCGATTTCCGGGATGTGAGAAAGGATTAAGGCATTAAAATTGTTTTTGTCAGAAGAATGAAGAGAACAGGAAAATAAAAAGTAATAGGATTTTTATAAACTTGCGGTGCATGAATTAATTCAGATTATCAGCCATTATAGTAAAACAAAACGAAAAAATCATCCAGATAGTTTAGGTGGTGTAGAAAAACAAGAAGAGTGTTGATGGTAGATTTATAAAATTGAAGTTAAGATTATTGAGGAATTAAAATTTTGCATTATACAATTACAATGAAATTAACAATTCCAACAACCATTACCTAATCACCGATCACCTTGGAACTCGACCATCTTCGATTTGGATGAAATTTTCACAATTTGTATTGAATACCAAAATAGTTCATTCATATTTTTCATATTTTTGATTACCCCTACCACTCAATAACCCCCCCCCCCCACACTTCGCAAATTTTGAAATTTTGCGATGAAACGTCATTTTCAAAAATCATATCTCGAGAACGAAGCAATCGATTTTTCTTATTCAAATGCTACATGAAGCTTAAAGGCGGATTTCCATTACTGCGACATTTTAATTTTGCAGAGATTTAGAGTGAGATAGTGATATGTAAAACTATTCCAAGAGTAAAAGAATACGTTTTTATAGCTGAAACCCTATCCCCCACCAAATTGTGGTGATATGTCACTTTGAAATCTTAAGTTTTCTAAGTGCGATGCGGTGATAAAGTTTTTTGAAAGATAAATATAAATTTAGAACTTATAAAAACGTTGTTTTTCGACTTCAATTCGGATTCAGAAGGTTATGACCCTCCCCGTAAAAGGGGCAAAATGTGGACGTCGGGACAGAATGAGAAATTGGTTAAAAGGCTGTCTGGCGTTTAAAGGAGAAAAGCATTTTGCATCAACGTCCTTGGCTGTAGCTGCCGTTTCATATTAGTTACACTGGAGGAATATTTGAACCATATGTCCCACCTAAAGGTGATGGGAAAAGCCCTGCAATTGAAGTTGGAAAAGGATATTCTAAGGTGAAGCTAGCTCTACCTTAACTTTTTTAATATTAAACGTATTACATTTGTGCAAAATTATCGTTTTTATACCCTAGATGAAATCTGTAGGGTATACTAAGTTTGCCATTCCGTTTGTAACGCACAGAAATAATGATGGTAGAGCAAAATGGATTGGACCCCCTCGCATAAAATTAAAAGTTATTTTGATTTTTGCATGTCCGTCTGTCCGTCCGTCCGTGCGCACGATAACTCGAGAACGCGTTCACTTAGAAAGCTGAAATTTTGTACACGGACTTTAAAACAAAAAGTAAAATTAAGTTCGAAAATGAGACAAATCGGGCAACTCCTTCGTGGGGTTGCCATACAAAAATCTCGTTTTCCACTATATATTTGGACACTACCTGAGAACACATCGACATAGAAAGCTGAAATGTGGTACATTGTGTTTTCATAGTAATAGAAAATAAAATTTCAAAAATGGACTAAATCGGGCAACCCCTTCTTGGTGTTGCCATATACATTTTTTTTTGTTTTTTACATATACTTTGAAAACGATCAGTCCTAGACATTTTTATTGTACTGAAGGCTTCTTCAGAATCAAAAATCCTATAAAATTGGCTATAATCATTTTTTCTGTCCGACGAGCAGTTCTAGAAATATATGCTAGAAACCAATGCAAAAAATCAATATTGCTTAAATGGGTGATCATACGAAACTTCAACGGGCATTCATCTAGGGTATCATAAGAATTGGTCTTAGACCAATTCTAGCTTTTTCACTTGTTAAAATAAAGAAATACATAGTTTCAAGTACCAGTAACACCGGATCTCTTATTCATTCCTTTTACATTCAGAAGTTCTTGAGCTGATATGTATAATGATAAACTATTAAATTATTAGAATACGAAATCAAACTATATTTCATTATCCTTTCATAGGTGAAGTTCACCTTTCAAAATTCTTATTGCTAACAGGTGCTGCCACTGTGCTGACAGCTGATCTACAAAAGAAAAATCGAAATTGCGGTGATTTGTATATGAAATGACGTAAGTATTTTGGTCGCCAGTTCTCTGTATATGTTGATTATAAATAAATAATTTTTTACTCCTATGATTACTCAGGCACAGCACGAAAAAATTCTATGTAACTTTTGATAAAAAAAAATAGAAAAAAATAAATAAAGCAATCGGTTTTTTTTCCTTACACTTAAACTTTATTTTCAATCAATTATTTATATGATTTTTGTAGTAGCTGTATATAATAATTTATTTCTTTGATTTTAAGAATTTATAGCTTCTTCTTGATTCTTTCATGCATGAAGGTAAAATACGCGGAGATATCCCATAATGTTGATCTAGCGCTGAGAACTTTTTTATGGCATATCTCTGACTTTTTCCCGTCATTTATGGTATATCCACGACAAATATCTCCGACAAAAATTTTTCGACATACTTGCTATACTCCTCTTACTCACTAGTTATTTCATAAGCCGTTGTTAAAAATGTGGTTGCCTCGCTCTAAATCTCTACAAAATATAAATGTCGCAGTAATGGAAATCCGCCATAATGCTGATGTTTTTTTTATAAAAAAATATAACAGCACTAAACGAACAAAAAAATAGTATTATTCACTAGAGATGACTTCTAGCACTTTTTTCCCTATTTTTATTTTGAAGCAAAAAACTGCGATGGCCTTCGGCTTATTTTTGAGATATAAATTAAGTCACCATATACCGAAAGTAAATAACGCACTATGGAAGCACTGCACTGAGGGGAATGTATTGTGTCTTTTTTTCTACTGGGGACTTCTAACACCCTTTTTTTGTATTTTAATTTTGAAGCTATACATATGCCTTACCAATCTATAGGTGCACAAAATTCGAGAGTTGTTCTTTCAATTGCCGCAAAATCTCTTCAGTGTCTTTGTCTGCTTCAACTTCTTCAATTACATTCTAAGGAACTTCGAATGTCCTCTCCTTTATTTCATTGCTGTACTTTTTGATGCAGTGTAGCTTCCTTTCTTAAGTCCCTTTATTAGTTACTTATCTAATATTATAAAGTTAAAGTAATACTCTTCTCTCATCTGCGAACTCGAATGCAAATGCAGAAGGCATTTCGTATCAGCAAGAACTTAAAACTCTTCAGTATGGCTGATTCTTGCTTACCGTATATGTTCCGATTAAATACAAAGACTAAATAGAAGAATTCTCTTTATTGTTGTATTATCGCTAGTATCTAGTCATCGTATTTGCCGCATCTCAAAGCCTATCATGGTATGAACACTTTTAGATGGAACTGAAATAATGAAATCATTACAGAGTTAATAAAATTTTTATTCAGAAACCGAATTTTAGTTGTGTGAATCTAACTGTTTATTAATCCAACGTTGTTATTTATTTGGTTTCAAGTTTCATCACTTCATATGCAAATATTAATTTTGTAGGCTTTCATGGGTCCATAGAAACTGTGCCCCCCCCCACCCCCGCGTAGCGAGGCCAGCGAAGGCGTTAGTTACGCCAGTGCTTTCTAGCCACTGGAGAGCTTCCCATTGAAGCTAATATCCTGTTCAGCGATTCTAAGTCAGGCTGTAGAGTCTGCATTTGATGAGCGAAGCAAATCAACGTCAAGATCGGGCAAACTCAAAGCCCCCTCTTGCCGTATATTTTATGTCACCCTATTACGACCCATGTCCCGATAGGTGCTTAGAAATTTCGTAATGTTAAGATGAAACGTCATTTTCAATAATTCATATCTGGACAACAGACCGAAAAAGCTATTTCTGATTCAATTACCAAATGAAGTTTACTACTTTATATTTTGCATAAAAATATAACAAAACCAAACGATTTTTTGTTGTTGTAATAATAATATATTTAAAAAAAAATGTATTATTTACTATTGAGGACATCAAGCACTTTTCTTTGAATTTCTATTTTGAAACTATACACTTTATTTATCTATGTACAAAAACTTGCGATGGTATTCGGCTTCGTTTTGGAGATATGAAAATTTAAATTCACCGTATATACTTATATTCGAAAATTTTATAGATTTACGTAGATAGACGTAGTTTACCTAGTGTTAAGTCTTCTTACCTAGCTGTAAGTTAAATATTCCCTCCTACTTTTTCCAGAAACTACAGAAATGACGGACTTTAACACTATATTCCCAACAATCTATGACTTGTAATTATTGACGAGAAGAAAATCAATCATTTGCCATGATAGTATAATTCAAATTCATGTTTAGCAATTTATTCGATGCTTCTCTTAAAAATAAGTCATTCGATAATATAAATGACAGCGCAGTCGTAGATTTTTATCAATATTTGTCTGCGCATAACACTTTATAGTGTATTTTGTCATTGCTTAAAATATTATTTTTACGAACCTATCACTGCATAAAAGCCTTCAAATGTATTTCGCGTTAAAGATAAGCATATTTCATAATGAAATACTTATGAGACAATATAAAAATTTTAGACATTGTAAGACTGCTCTCAATAATTATTTGTATATACTCGTACATGTTATGTAAGTATGACAGTTAATTATTTTATTAAAACTACGAATACACGTCGTAATTTTCAGTTTTAATCTTATATTTAAGTAATATTTTGATTTTTAGTCATACATATAATAAAATAATTGCATTATGATAAGCTGTAATAATAAAAAAAAAACGTTCACTAATTGACGCTGAGTTTCGTATAACTACCAATATAGGCATACTTCATTGCTCAAATGAAAATACGGCGGCATGTTCCTAGCTTACGTCCAGGATCTATAGGCTATAACTGTTGGAAGAATTTTGCAACACCTCATTTATGGTGTAAACGCTGCACTTTACAGAATTTTGTAAGCAAGCTACGAAGTGGTGCGTAAATCTTAAATATCTTATTATATTTACCTAGATTAGCTGTAGCCAACTACAGCTAATCTAGGTAAATACTAAGCTGAATATAAAAGAAAATTCTGGAGTAATCTTAAATCTTTGATGATCTCCATATCGATCGTGGCCTCTTAAATTTGGCCATTACTACCTCCCGCTAATACCAACCAGAGCTAGGAATAAATAATGAAATTTTTGAAATGCAATACTTTTAATTACTTTCCTTCCTTTATTTCTTTTATATTATTTTATTGTTAGTAACTTAATAAGCAAATCTATAGAAATAAATTCAATTGTTTTATGCAAATTCTCAACTTCAGTGGATTCTAAGGATGGTGAAAACAGGGGTATATGGAAGATAGCTGTCGTAATACAAGTAAAATTATATTTCCATTCACTTTAGCTGAAATTGAGTATTCGCAAGCACAAGTTGGTGCGACTGTGTTTAAATCTATAAGGTGTAAATTAATACAGGAATAGTAAGAAAAACCGTATTTTGAGCTTTTTGACGATTAGATAATAGCCATGCTAATAAGAAAAGTTTAACTTTTTTCTTCTTGCATTTTTGGGTTTCCTTTATTGAGTGTAATCTAAAGTAATATATTCGAAAATGAATATCACCCTTTTTTAAAAAGATTCCCTTTATTTTAAGTAACAGTATTTATAGGGTGTGTACTAAAAACGTGATAGGGTATTACTTAGAAAAAGTACCCCAAAACCCTCCCCTCGAAAACGATATATTTTATTCGCTCCTCCCAAATCCTCCAATTTCAGACGAATTTTGATTTGTCTTGACGAGATCTATGTATCACCCTACGAGAGTTTTGTATTTACTAAGGCATCCTGTATGTTCACCGTTACTAGGCAGGCCTCCTTTACGTGTGTGATCTTCTAGTTATTCTCATTTTTGGACCAGTTTTAATTGTTACAAATTACAGATAAGAGAATAACTTAGGTATTAATCCTTCTTTTAGTACATTTTTTTTTATTACAATGCAGTATATATTTTTTTACATTTTTTAAATTAATTTCAACTTGCTTCTAGTATAGCACTGTCACAAACAAATTTAAGTATAACCGCAGCAGCTTAAAATATCGTAGAGGAGGTATTAATAACATTTTCGATGAAAACTGTCCACAAGTGTTGTATATATTTTTACTATAGTTTTTCCACAAAAAATGTTCAATGGACAACAGTTTCTGGCAGAACTGTTATTCTAGTAGTCCACTGATATTACAGTTATCACCAATTGTTCTGAATCATGATTTCACCACTACAAACGTAGTCCAAATTATCAAACTGACAATTTATTTTCAGATTATAATAATCTCTATAATTTATTTTTAATTGGATTCGAAATATTGATTACAATGTAGATCTTAAAATCGCTAATCTCAAATCCTCTCCTCTGTAATATATACAATTTCACAGCTTTTGTACATAATTAAGGCAATTACACTAATTGAAGAGAGAATCTATGCAAAGATCATAAATAAAGAACAAATGCCGCAAATTATACTTATAAACAATGTGGAACCTTTATTTGAAATACTTATCAAGTCTCAATTTTTGAAATTTTGTATGTGAAAATTTTTGCCGTAGTATCAAATTAAATAGGATTTTCTTGTAGTATAAACAATGCACAAACATTTCTACAAATAAATTTCCAGCATTAATTATGTCAGACCAGCCCTAAAATGATCTTAGTAATAAAGAATTTATAGCACTACCTTTAAGATATTGTCATGAGATCAAGATAAATAGGAAATTTCCGTTAAATAATTCTCATTTAGTCCGACTAAGAGATAGAAGCCTACAAATTATCAAAACACTAAAAGAATAACTCCAGATTTGCCAAAAATTAGTCTGAAACACTGTAACAAAACCAGTTTTCTGATAATATTTTTTTTTCTTTCTATTTTGCAATACAATAATAAACAACAAACGGCGTCATACAAAAGTAAAACTGATTGTGAACAATTAAGAAGAATTAAGTAAAACAAAAAACAAAACTAGCGTTAATTACAGTCAATAACACTTTGTAATTTTATCCGCTGATATCTACTGATGACGCCCTCTATAAATCTGGTTTTAAGTTTTCATCGGATTTCATGCGGCTTAACCTTTTCACGTTTTCATGGAAACAGCACTTTTTCATATTTTTCTTTTGACTGCCACACAAACTGGAATCCATACGGAAGTATATACAAAATTAATGGCAGAGACCGCAAAATTTAGCCAAGGTCCCTTTCGAAATGCATAATACAGACATCACTGCAGTGATCAACTTCCTCACTTATAATTATGTCTTATTTTTTTAGAGGATATATCTACATTTCTGGTATGATTGTAAAAGAATTGAACACGATTTTTCTTTTTCTTTTTTTTTTTTGTGGAAACTTTAATTGAGTAAAGGCAAACCTTCAAAAAAAATGTAAGTACTTGAAAAAGAGAAGTTAATTTTATATAGTTGGTAGGTATAGTAGATGCAGGTACATATCTGTTTCCAAAACAATTCTACATTAAATCTGCAAAGTTGTAGCTCTAAATTAGCAAACAAATATGAAATTCTCTTACCTGAAATGTAAATATAGATTCTCTGTACTCTTCACCGGTAAAAGTTAATCCCTCTACAGAATTATTCTGATGATCACACTAATTAATATATGCACACAAAAAATAAACTTGTATACATTTACTCATAGAATCTTTTATAACTATACGAACACTTCTGCTTTCGGTAACAAAATCACACACAATACACTCAAAAAACCACCGGCTTCTTTAAGCTAATCTATAGACTAAAACTGAAACACTAGAGATATTTACTTAGACCTAATTAGTTGTGTCAAATCAAATTATTTTTTCCTATTTGCAATAATATTTAGGACATGCAACGAATAACACTAAACGTGGCGTGATTTCTTCTTAAACGCAATTTATGCAAGCAAACAAAAACAAAAGCATTCCGATTGATCTGTAAAGCTGCTCACGCATGCGTAAATCGCAAAATTTCTAACCTCTTGACCCTTTCGATAAATCAATGTCCAAAATTCGTGAAAAATACAAATATTTCTGCCAAGTGAATTCCGGATTTTATAAAAATAATAAAAAAAAAAATAATAATTTTATATAATTCTTGCAAAATATTATTGAGCTGCAAGAAAATTCGTCCGCCTGCCTGTCCGGTAACGATCGATGGCGCGACTCAACTGTTAAGTGGAAGCTCTTTAGCAGTACCACGTTGGTTAGCCTGACTAACTCTGCTGAACCTTAGCTATAGAGTCTTTAGAGCTTTCGATTAGTATGCTAGAATTGGAAATGGAAGTTGTTATAGTCAATGAATTAATTTGAGTTTGTTTTGACTGCTATTATTGTACATGAGTATAAAAATAGTACACAGTAGGTATGTACAGCACATGTACGTCCATGGTTGGACATAGAATCTCGGTGGTGAAGACAACCTGCATAAAGGTTATCTGGATCGGATTACCGATGAAGTTCATTGATTCATAAGTTTCATGTTTTATTGTAAAAATTGAAATATTTTTTTTTTAGCAAATTTAATTTAATTTAATTTTCATTTTACAATTTCCGTACAAGATCTTAGTAAATTAAACAAAAGGCCTAATAAAATATTTTGAACATGAATTATTCTTTAAGGACAGATGGCTACAATAGTGGCTCAGCATTAAACTCTGTTTCGTCTGATTGATAAATATCAGTTCACTCGATAACCTCCTTATCGTTGCAGATTCTGCTTGAGTTGTTCTCCTCTACAATTAAACTCTTATCGAATGAGGTATTAGACTTGAGAAGGATTCCAACAGGGGACATATTTGACAATATGTATTGTAATTATCAGTTAACGGTTTTTGTCACCATATACTTCTGAATTTAACAATCGGTAATATCAATCGAATATATATTAAATTAAGGTCAGGGAATAGCGGCGAACGGTTTCTGCAGGATCTGTAAGGATTCGGAGAAATCTCTTCTTTTAAATCTGGAGAAACTACAAAGTAAAGAGCTCAGATGTATCTTGAGATTCTTAAGGAAGCAGATAAGATCTAGGGCGGTTTCAAACGGCTTTCCCATAAGGTTAAGGGGCATAATTGACCTACTGGAGGTCTAAGTGAATCAGATTAGTTATTTCTAGTAGCACCTCTCTTACCTAACTTAACATAAGGGATCAGGTTCACAGAGTGATTAAAAAATATTTATAATTTTTTTATAAAATACGTTCTTCCATGAATGAGTTTTCGTAAAGAATTCATAATCACACCCTACCCCTCCTCTATCGATTTTGACGCTTTAAATTCGAATTTTCGAAATTTCACATTATTATTATTTTTTTTTTTTCTAATTAAATCTTCAGTCAGTGAGTGTAGACTGCAGACAAGTCATGGTTTTACATTGTTCTTCCCGTTAGATAGCCGTGAATGCTAATAAAATATGTAAATAAGCTAGAATCGGTCTAAGACCAATTCTTATGATACCCTAGATGAATGCCCGTATGAAATCTGTGCAAGTTTGATTTTTGAAATGGTTTCTCGCATATATTTGTAGAACGGTTCCTCTTATAGTAAAAATGATTATAACCAATTTCATAGGCTTTCATATTCTGAAGAAGTTTTCAGTACAATAAACATGTCTAGGACTGATCGTTTTCACAGTATAGGGGAAGGTGGGGCAAAACCGGGTAGGCGGGTCAAACCGGGTGCTACATGTTCTCATAGACAAGTGCTTCCATGGTTACAAGTGAGGTTGTCAGCTTACTTCCAGATACCATTCAATTGGTTTGTGGCAGCGAACAATATACTTTGCATTACCAGATCTATGCTGTGCTTTTATAAAGTTTTTTGTGAAGAATTTTCTAGTCACGGGAGCACCAGATTCTGTGATTCAAATTTTTGGTAAGTAAACCACTTTATTCTGTAGCTTATTCAGATATATATACCACCAACACGAAATTGTTGCGCCCATCTGTTAATGGATGACAAGAATTTGTTTTTGAAATTCCCTGTAGGGTTAATATCGGGTACCAAGGAGTAGGGCAAAACCGGGTAGTACCCGATTTTACCCTCACCTTATTTTTGCGGGAAGAACAACTGTTTTGTTTACTATAGTCCTTACAAATTTTTTATCTCATTATATTACTTAATTTTATTATTTTCAAATTAGAAATCTATTGTTTTATTACTTTTTTATGACGTTGTTTGTAATGTCAGGTTCAAAATGCCGCGCAACTATAAGCGAAAGACTACAAGGCAAAGCAAGCAGCTAAAAAAAATTGGGGCGGTATGACACTGTTTTTACAGTAGAGCAGGAAAATAAACTGAAGAGGAGGATGGAGGAAAGACTGTTCGGCCTGACCTTGACTCATTTACGAGAACTAGCTTTTCAGTTAGCAGAGAGAAATGGGATTAATCATCCATTCAATAAAGAAAAGAAAAGGGCTGGGAAGGACTGGCTGTATAAATTATTAAATAGGCATAGAGAAATCTCTCGCGCAAAGGGATTCAACCGAACGGCAGTTCAAGCCTTCTATGATTTGCTTCAAACTGTTTACGAGAAACACAAAATTTCTCCAAATAATATTTATAATTTTGACGAAACGGGGATTATGACTGTGCCTAGCAAGCCCTCAAGAGTTCTGGCCTTACGTGGGAAGAAACAAGTCGGTTCACTTTCATCAGGAGAAAGAGGAACACTGGTCACTGTTGAAACCTGTATGAATGCTGCAGGTAATTTTATGCCACCCATGCTTATTTTTCCTTGCAAGAGGTCGAACCCTATGCTGATGGATGATGCGCCACCTGGGGCCCACGTTTTTTTTCCATGAGTCAGGGTGGATAAACAAGGAAAGTTTCCTTTATTGGTTCAAGAAGTTTGTTGAATTTTCTAATCCAACACCAGAAAAGACAGTGCTATTGATTCTAGACGGCCATACCAAAAACCTCGAGTTGATTCTCCGTACAAGAGAAAAAACATCATTCTCTTGTGTGTCCCTCCACACTGCACCCACAGATTGCAACCACTTGATGTTACTTTCATGGCTCCCCTCTCCACTTACTACGACCAAGAGGTTAGAAAATGGATGATCGCGCACGCTGGAAGACAGGTAACAATATATCAAGTGGCAAAACTCTTTGGCAACTCATTTGCCAGAGCAGCTGTGATGAATACAGCCATCAAGGGTTTTAAAAGCACCGGAATATTCCCGTTCAATAGAAGCGCTATCCCAGAGCATTTGTATGCTCCTGCTGAAACTACAGAAAGACCTATGCAACCACAAGTGGCTGCAGCAACGGAATCGAATGCCATCCCACACTCAACGCCAGAGCCAGAAAGGTCTGGTCATCAGCCTTCAACATCCTCTGATATCCCAGCATTATCAACAGGTCCGGGTATTCCTTCAAAATCAGTCTGCCACCATCAGATTGCCATCATAAGGTTGAACACGATCCCACCCTCAACGACAGAGCCTGACAGGTCTGGTGATCAGCCTTCAACATCCTTTGATCTCCCAACATCATCAACAGGCTCGGGTGTTCCTTCAACATCAGGTTGCTCTAGAATTAAGTCACTCTGGGTTTTTAAAATATCTCCAACCATGTTGCAACCTCCGCCCCATGAAGAAGAAAGAATTGAAAAGAAACAAGGGAACAGAAAATGAGAGAAAACAGCGATTCTTACATCGACACCTTACAAAACAGGGCTTGAACAAGAAGAGACTCTCAAGATGAAGAAAGTTAAGGCAGCAAGAAAACTTTTTGCAGTTATGGTACCCGGTTTTGCCCTACCTTCCCGTAAAAAACCTAAATTTTTATATGGCAATACCAAGAAGCCCAAGGAATGAATTTAGCAGCTATATGGTTGCGAAAATTGGATCTGTATTTTAAAAGGGCTTTATAATGGATTCACGTGGCTTAATTGTTTTGTAAAGTTTACGAGATTTGCTTTTTGGTTTTTGACACTAAAATGTTTTATAATGCAGTGTTAGAAATGCTTTCCGATCTAGATATAAAACTGTTTGGCTTCGCGAACTACTTGGTTATATAATGGTCTTATAATGGTCTGCAATGCCATTTATCTGAACCCTATTAAAACACTTTGGCTCTGGATGCTATTTAGTTATATAAAATTTTCGTAAAGCCTCGGAAAACTGCATTGAGAGCCATTATAAAACAGTTTATCGTCGACACCAAATCAGTAGCATGAATAGCAGTTATAAAGTAATTTAGCTATCCTGAAGCACCATTGAAACCTTTTTAAAACTTGGGAACTATTTTGTTTTAAACAGTTTTTGAGAAGACTTTAATAAAACCATAGCAATATCTATATTAAAATATTTCGCGTCATGTCATATTGTAATTTGCGAAATATTCAGAGAGAGAGCCAATTACTTCGAATATTGCTAGTTTGCTACACAAAAATTTGTCTAAAGTTTCGTTCTCTCTGAGAGTTTTGCTATATCGCATAACTCTCCCAATTATTCTGATTGTAATTCCAGAAGAGATCTCGATCTCTTGTTTATGGTGAAGATTTAGATATAACTGGTCTGTAAAATTGGATGACATTATAGACAGTACCTCCAGCATTAACGAAAATAATTAAAAGCGATGATTGTGGTATGATGAAATAAAAAATGAAAACGGTAACAAGAAATGGAATTTTTTTTCCTTCGGGATATTATTGAATCAAAAATAATTCTTTAAATATCAATATTAACGGATTGCCAGTATACAAGAGCTCTAAAGAAGAATTTAGGCCAATTCTTTTAATATCCATGAAATATTCCTTTTTTATCCTAGAGATATTTCTATTTACAGTGGAAAGGACAAGTCTGGTGACATTTCTGTCTCCATTTGTTAATGAATTAAAGGAAATTTTGGAAAATAGCATTAATATCAACAGAAAGAAAATTAAACATTGTATAAATTATGAATGTATTAGAATATAAATTTAAATCAATATATAAATCACACAGTTTCGAATGGAAGGTGCGATACAATACTTGGCGGAGACCTGTCACATGTATTGATGGTATTGCCTGCAGCCTGCTGTTGATATTGTTGCTGTATTAGAAATTATTTAGTTATTTATTCCAAATTTTTTGCAATAATACCTACTGCTTCTCAAACGTCATTCAATTTATTCATTCGCCCTATTTCTTGTCTGAAAAATGCACAATTTTGAACGACATATTTCTTCATTACTATCGTTGTATTTTACCTAACACAAACGACAATTTCAATACATTCTAATATATTTGCCATATATGATTAAACTTATAAAGATAAATACTTGTTCATTTATAGGATGTTATCGCATACCAGCAAAATTATTTGTAATACATAGTTTACATGAGGAGAAAAGAATCACATACATTGTAAATAGTATATTAGCCACGTATAACACATACATTTTAGACTCTGAAATATATGTAATATGTAAATTCGGAGAACATTTTCACAGCAATAATAAATCAGTTTTATAAACGCTGCTAGAATGTTTACACAACATGCTCTTATAAAGAACTCGTTTTATAAGATATTTTATATGTTCTTCTAGGCGTTCCCCGGAGGAACTTAAGTATAGTGTAAAGGTTCTATAAAGTGGTTCCCGTTGCCTTTATATACAGTGTGCCCAAATTGGCTTTATAGAGGATTTATAGAAAGTGCAAGAACGTTATCAATACTAACGTTATAAAACGTAAGGTTTTATTAAAAGCTGCGAGAATACTCTTGCAACTCTTACACAATTTCAATTGTTCGTTAGAAGGGGTTGCCCGATTTAGTCTATTTTGGAACTTTTATTTGCTATTACTATGAAAACACCATGTACCAAATTTCAGCTCTCTACGTCGATGCGTTCTCAGGCAGTGTCCAAATATGTAGTGGAAAACGAAATTTTTGTATGGCAAGCCCACGAAGGAGTTGCCCGATTTGTCTGATTTTCGAACTTAATTTTACTTGTTTTTTTAAGTATGTGTACAAACTTTCAGCTCTCTATGTATACGCGCCCTCGAGTTAACGTGCGCACAGACAAACAGACAGATAGACAGATAGACGGACAGATAGACGGACAGACAGACAGACGGACATGCAAAAATCAAAATAACTCTTATTATTATGTGTGGGTGTCCAACCCATTTTGCTCTACTAGCATTATTTTTGTGCGTTACAAATGGAATGACAAACTTATTATACCCTATATATTTCATCTAGGGTATAAAAATACAGTATACTGGTTACTGGAAAATTTATTAGTACGCATGTCTCAAAAGTTCATTTTTCTGCTCATTTGCAATAGGCTAAGGTTGAATTCCAGCAGACCCGCTAATTGCAAGCATCTGAAAAAAAACAAAGTTTTCGAAAAACTGTCAGATCTCTGTTTAAGTGATTACCCAGTGTTTTAAGATTGAGAGATTTTTTCCTATTTTCCATTGAGAAACTCTCAACATACTCTTTGGGCAGAAAAAAAAATTCTGTGCAATTTTTGGACAATTTTAATGGTACCCATTCACTTACAGTCCGCCTGCAGGCCCTGAACTGAAGGCCAGAGGCCTGCCGGCTGATTTCCACCATACACTTACAGGCCGCCTGCATATCCAGGTCCGCAGTCCAACGAAACTGATAACTTTGGTTTCCGTAAATATTTTAGCCGCAATCCAGCATACAAAAATTTTAAAAATGGCCAAAAAGGAGGATTTTTTTCCGGGTTTCTTAATATTTCGTAATAAGGCGTTATGGCAAAATCAAAAGTAAAAGCAATATAAATGCATTGACATACCTCCGGTAGAATGGTTTCAAAAGCTTGCGTCGTCGAGAATTTTAAATCTTCCAAGCTACGTCCAGTGCCTAGAAATTTCAAGGTTGCGATAAGTCTCTCTTCTTTTTATACCCTGGTTCAAATCATAGGATATTCTAAATTTGTCATTCCGTTTGTAACGCGTAGAGATAATTCTGCTAGAACAAAATGGATTGAACACTCACCCATAATATGAAAAGTAATTTTGATTTTTGCATGTCCGTCTTTCCGTCCGTCCGTCCGTCCGTCTGTCCATCTGTGCACAAAATAACTCCAGAAGGCGTGTACTTAGAGAGTTGAAATTTTGCACACTGAATTTACAAAAAAAAAAGTAAATTTATGTTCGAAAATGGAACGGTATCTGCTTTGTGGGGTTTCTGTACAAAAATTTCGTTTTTCACTATATATTTGCACACTTCCTAGTAACGCGTTAACGTAAAAATGGGCAACCTCTTCTTGGCGTTGCATATAAAAATATAGGGTTTTTACGTATACTGTGAACACAGTCACTCCTAGACGTTTTTGTAGTACTGAAGACTTCTTCAGAATAGGAAATTCTATGGAATTTGATATAATAATTTTTACTGTGCCATGAACCATTCTAGAAATATATCCGAAAAAACACTTGAATAATCAATCTGGCACAGATGGGTGACCGCCCATACGAAATTACATACGGGCGGCATTTATCTAGGGTATTACTTATAATTGGTCTTAAACCAATTCTAGTTTTTTTACTAGTTTTTAATGTAAGGTTTAACTAACTCAGTAAAATTTGAAAGCACCGGTCATCCATACGAACATAATTCTTCAAATCATCCGTGTTACTGCTTCTTAACCTTTTCTTATGCGAATATTTCTCGCAGGAGCCAATTTTTCACTCAAACCTTTTTTTAAATTTTTGTCGGTTTTTTGTTTAATAAAAACAATATAATATATAAAAAGCACAACTTCTTTTTCTTTGCAGCAGCCATTTTATCGCTTTGAAATATGAAGCTGGACTGTCAGGCGAACGGCCTGACAGACATGGCTAAACTGAACAGATCTAACAGTCCACGGCCTGCAGGCGGACTGTAAGTGAATGGGTACCATAAGGCTTTAGTATCCTGAGATTTCTATTGGAAGCAGGATGAATATAGGGCGGTTTAAAAAGTTATTGCATAAGATTAAATGGCACAATGGAGCCACTGGAGGCTTAAGTAAAGCAGGCTAGTTACTTCTAGTGACATCCCTCTTATTTAACCTTACCTAATTACACAAAATTCGTGCGCCATATTGACGCCGCCATTTTAAATTTCTAAATTGGAATGACTAAACTCGCTCGGCATCTTGGGGCCCTATCTTGAATTTCTAACGGGTCTTTCAAATTGAGTTCTCAAAAGTACGCGACTGTGTAACACACTTCAAACATCGAACGCACCCATATTATATGTCATTTTGATAGCTGAAGGATTGCCATTTATAAAAATGGAGTAGTAGGTATACATTACAACACCGTATTGATATTATTGAATTATTTAATGAAAACAGTCGTTCTGTGAGAAATGTATTCCGCAAATTACGCGATGTCGACACAATCGTCCAACTGAGCAAAAAATTGGTAATATTGTGCGGGAATTTCAAGAAACTGGTGCAGTACAAGATCGAGACAGACGTGACGGTCGTTCAGAAGAAAATATTGGTGCTATGAGTAATAGTGCTGCAGCTGACCCCAACACGTCAATTTCCCGACGTTCACAACAATTGGGACTCTCTGAGTCAACTGTATGGCGTATTATGCACAAAGACTTAGCGTTGAAGGCCTACAAAGTTCAATTGGTATTTGGGGAGAGAAAAACCTTCGCGTGATCCAAGAGAGGCGAACGCATCCACAAAGAGACTGTTTGGTGTGCATTGTGGTCTGGTGTTGTGATTGGTCCATACTGCCAAAACTGGAAAATATTGATACTAAAGACATGTGGTTTCAACAAGATGGGGGCTACATATCATACATCCAGAGAAACTTTGCAATTACTGCATACAAAGTTTCCAGACCGTATTATTTCCAGATTCGGTTAAGTGAATTGGCCTTCAAGATCCTGTGATTTGACACCGTTAGACTTCTTCCTCTGGGGCCATGTGAAAGCATAGGTCTACAAGGATAATCCTCGAAACGTTGAAGCATTGAAAGCAGAAATTATTCGAGTTATTGGTGAGATAGAGCCGCAACTATGCCAGAATATGATTAAAAATTTTGATAAAAGCATCAGGTACTGTAGAGACGCAAGAGGTGGTCACATGGGAGATATCATTTTTAGAGTATAAATGGCAAACATTGTATTTCAAAACTAAATAAAAACTTTTTCAGTTTCCATTCGAATTCTATGTCTTTTAATTATTTACTTTTGAAAACTCAATTTTAAAGACCCGTTATTATATCAACATATATTGAAGTGTATTGTCACGGGAATAATGTAGGCATCCGAAATGTAATACAATCACTGACGACATATAATAAGAATGGGATGAGCCATCCTATCTAATTCCCATAGTTAAAATTTGCACAAATTTTGGTTAAAACCTGTTTATCTCCTTCAATCTCAATTGTGTTTGACATCAAATCTGCAGGAGCACATTTTCAGTAATATTAAAAATAAATTTTTGTGGTAATTAAAAGTTTAACTTCCTAAACAATTTTTATTTAATGCAATACAATTTTATAACATCTTTAGTTTTTCTAATCGACAAATAATAATAAATTATGAATCGGTATATACAATTGAACGAAATAAAGAGTTTTCACAGCCTGTTCAAAATTTGTGCCATTTTTTAAGCAAGAACACTCAGTCCATTCTTATTAATTGTCAGTGCCTAGCATCCTACAACTATTGTTGGGCCCACGAATACTTGGCCTGGGCAGCTTAAGGCTCTATGTTAATACTACAAAACTAGATTAATTCTATACATAAAAAAAACTATTTGCTACATAAGGTATACTGTATGTTTTCTAAGTGCTACACTTAAACTAATTCTAATACGAAAACTAAGTCTCTATTGAGCTACCTGTTTTCAAAATAGGTCTTTGTCTAGAGTCTTGTGTATACGTGCTGTTTTTTGTAGGTAAGTATTCAGTGCGACGAGAAATGCGTCCGTGTCATCCTTATTGTAAGTAAGGAGTTCTTTTGGGGTCTTGCTATTGCCTTGTAAGAGCGTTTGTAATTCGCTGCATCTTGCAGGATATGGACTGTTGTCAAGGGAAAGTTTGGGCAGAAAGCACAAGAGGGGCACGGCTGCTTGCGCAAGATCCCTGATTAGCAGAAAATGATCTAATCTCAGCCTTGCAACTGACACCATTTTTAGCCTGGGCATATCTGTCATGCTTGTTGGTATAATGACTAGCCAAGAAGGAGTTCGAGTTTATCCAACCAAGTAGTTTCCCGAATTTTGTCTGCCTTCCGGCTTGAGCTTTTATAGCTTTATAGGCCGGACGTGTTATGATTTCCCCGTTTTGCTGTAGCATGCCCTTAACAAGTATGGCTGCTTTTTCATTACCCTGTATGCCTACATTCGCAGGGCACCATACAAGCGTAATTTTCCCTGTAAGGTATTTCTAAGGTTAACTGCCAACGGATTTCTGTTTTTCTTATTGGTGATCGCTTTTAGAGAAGTCAAGCTATGCGTGAGGATGGCCTCCTACATCACCGTCAACTCGGCCGTAAAAACGTCTGATCACGTTAGAGCCAAAAGTGAAGTCCTTATTTTAAACATGTTTTTCTTTATTTTTCCCTAATTCACTTTGTATACAAAATAAAATGTTGTAATCTTTGCACCTACTTAAAAAAAATAATTATTGTGTTTTTGTTATTAATTATTTAGGAGCTAAGGATTAGAGGTCAGGGGGCACTTTTTTGTATACATCACATGAAGAAGAAAGAAGCAGAGTTTGAAGCAATCGTCCCAAGAAGGCAGGCATCAAAATCCAATCGAATAATAAAATATAGATTTTTTGTTTTTTTCTATTTTTATTTTTTTTTATGTTGTCTGTTTCTTGTGGTTCACGTGGGGGATGTTATTTTCCCTCTATTGGGTGTTGGTAATTTTTTTCTTAATAAATTTTATAACTTTCTTTAAATAGTTATTATTCTTTAATATTTATATGCGTATTTCATCTAACCTCCCTTCCACTGCCTTCATCCATGAACTAGCCTACTGCACGAAGCGAGTAACAATTTGTCGATTTGTTGAAATTTTTTGTTTTAATTATAACAATAAAATTTAGACCGTTATAATTCCAAGCAAACTACAAAAATTATACAAATCCTCGAAGTCAGTATACAAATAAATTAATGAACCCTTAACCGGATGAATAATGATAATAAAATTCACTTTTATGTAATTTGATTGAAGCTCTTCACACACGTCTATTAAGACAGACAGACAGACTCACTTCGCATCTTGGTGATCAGGATGAGGTAAGATATTGTTGTTGATATTCTGGCTTAATTTTACAAGTTGGGTTAAGTCAAGTAACAGAACTATAGAGATTTCAGATGAGCTCTACATAAAGGCTCCTTCCTTTAGTTCTTCCGTAGCATATCGCTTTACTATCACCTTTTTACTTTTGTTGCTTCCATACAGATTTATGATGTGTTGTCATTGAATTTTGGGAGGAGAAAGAAACAAGTAGACAACTTAAATCTTTAGTTTTGAAGTCATCTGGATAAGATTGACCCACTAAAACACCTTGAACACTTAACATAAACTCGAAGGATATTATCAATTTTCGAATTTTTACTGTATTTGCAGTAATGAAGATGTTTTAGAGGGCCTATTTCACCCACACATTTTAATAGACAGGACTTCTTCATTCTTTATAACTCGTTCATTAACTTCTATAGTCGCAAAAAAACTTTCCATATAAATGTTATTTTGCATTCAAAACTGCTTTCGATAATATTTTCTATGGAATATATTCTGCATAATAATTATTTTTTAAACAAATATAAAAAATATATAAAATAACTGGCTAAAATCACATTGTCATGCAGGGTAAATACCACAGCAAGAAGCCTGAATTACATAAATTTTCCACCTATCAACCTGACGACAAACATAAATTATTTTCCATGTTTATGTTTATCCATTTTTATAGTCGCGAGCGTGATTAGAAATTAAATGTCGTCTAAAAGTAATCACTGTTTATAGATTCACTCGCATCTTTAACTGCTATTTAAGTGTGATTACTGGCAAACAATATTAAAATTTTCGGATTAGAAAGAAATATACCTATAGAATCACAGTGACATATGGAAGTTCATCAACTGTGAACTAAGGAGGTTTACGTACTGAAATTAGAGGTTTCGTATTTGAAATCGCCGTAAAGTCGGAAGTATAGTGGCTGATCACCTAATTATGGAACCTACCGATCCATGGCTCAACGATCAATGTGCAAAATTGAATTACACCTTCCTTCGGTAAGAGTGCACTCACATGTGTCCGAGCTCGGATGGTTGTCTTCGGGAAATTTACAAAATCATGATGATCATTAACTCATCTTCAGTTAGTTGGATTGTGTCCTTGAAAATGTCATGAGTAATATTCAGAAATATTAATTTGTACTTGGACGACTGTTATCAGTTGAAACTGCATATCACCAGGAAGTAATATATTTTGCTGTGTTGTGTTGCGTTGTGTTTGTAACTTTCAGTCGTGCATAAGCTATAAAAGGGCAATTAAATATGATGAGATAAGCCAATACGTGCCAGATAATTTTTCATTATGAATATATAATTAGAATATAGACAAGAGGATGATACGTGTATAAAAGGAGCGTTTATAATGGCAGAGTAGAGTGGAGGAAACACCACATTGCATTTTCTCTCCTCTCACCTAATCTCACGTGTGTAGTTTCCAAGAATTTCGCAATAGCTGTGTTCTTTTGTGCACACTATGACTATGACCCTGTTTAGATCGGTCAGAATAAGGTTCGCTTTGAGGTTCCTCAAAATGTTCTTCATGATTATATCAGTCAGCGTTTTGCCCTTGCTGCCTTACAGTCAGTGAGAGTCCAGCCAGTAGAGCCAATCCACCCGTCCTCCCAACATACCCATGACCGCAAGCTACACACGGCCCTTTTGCCTAAATGACAAGTTCCAGGGGTGGTTAATTAAGCAAGACCTCAAGGTCAGCAGTAGCCACAGATCGCATGGAGCCTTTAATTCCCAGGCAGGTGAGTCTTTGCAGATCCGCCAGCTTTCGGATCGAAGTCCCCACGTACGTCCTTGACCACCATACACAAGTGGCATATATTAGCATGGGTCTTATGATCGAGGTGTAAATACAATGCACAACGCTCGGTGCAGCCAAAGGTTCTCTTGCATTGAGCGAAGGCCCTCATAGCCACATTGACTTTTTCCTATACATGCAATCCCTACGTCTGCTTCGAGTCAAGGTAGACTCCAAGGTGCTTGACATGGGGAGACAGTTGCAGAGTGTGTCCAAAGAGCTTTAGAAGAACAAAGTACCTAAACTTTCGTCTCCTGGAGAAGAACACCAGGCTGGTCTTTGTAGGGTTCACTGTCATATCATGATATGTGCACCAGTCTTCAACAATATTGAGGCCTCGTTGCATGAAGGCACAGGCAGCAGCCATGTTGTGCCTGGAAATGATGTCATCCGCATACGCTTCACATGAGAATCCCATATTTTTCAACACCGTGATGAGTGAATCAATCAACATACACCAGAAACCCGGGGAAAGCAGGCCACGCTGCGCGAAGCCTCTCTCCACCAGCACACTGAGAGTTTCGGCCACCCAACTCTACAGTCACTCACAGCTACTCAGGGGTGGCCCTATCAAAAGCCCCCTCGATGTCCTGAACGACTTCCAAGGTCACAGTACACGATCCAGTCCCGGCTCAATTACAGTAAACATTGAATGGAGAGCCGTCTCAGTAGGTCTGCCCCTCCGGTAAGCCTTCTGTGAGGTGTTTCAGGGAGAAGCTTTTATGACTACTCCCTTGATATATTCATCCACGAGCCTCTCAAGGTGGTTCAAAAGTAATGAGAGGCTTATGGTTCGAAAACTCTTCAGGCCCATAAATGAAGCCTTACCAGGCTTCGGAACTAAGGCAACCCTCACCTTCCTCCATACCTCAGGGGCATATCCAAAAGCGATACATGCCCTGAAAGTGGAACTAATGTAAGAAGCCAGCACAACGTTCTCTGCCTTAAGAAGGACCTGCAGCTGGCTTAGCTTAAACATAAGTCTAACTTTGACTATGAGTATACACCAAGATTTTTAAACTTTAAACAATCAAAAAAGTAGAAAATGAAAACTCCAATTTATAGAAAGGCGTACAAATTTCTTATATTACGCAGCTACCAACAAGTAACAATTTCCAAAACATTTATATGCACAACTTTTGTACTTTGATCTGAAAGAGAAGTTAGCCCCGTAATGCTTAATTATAAATTGTAATAAATTTTCCAACATTAATCAGCTCCAGAAGTCCTCCCCTGAAGCATCATCACCTCTACCCACGGATAGATTCAATTTAAAACTAGGAGACGTGGAATTACTTGACGGTGAATTAATTGCCGGAATATCCAAATTTAGTGCAGATGAAGTATTTGCTGGTTCGATATTATCTCTATCCGGTTGCTTAACGTTTTTATCTTTGTCACCCAAATAACTAGGTTGAAGATACGAAGATTGTTGAAAAATATTTGAACTTGATGATTTTTTATCTGAAGTTGAAGGAGCATCAATAATTATAGTTTCTTTGGCTACTTGTTGATTTTGTTTATCAGTGAATAAACTCCTTTTACATTTTAAAGTGTTCCTAGAGTCCTTCGCTTCACTTTTACTGGATGATGACTTAGATTGGCTAATTTCAATACCATCGAAGGTTGCATCATTTAAATTCAATTCAGAAGATACGTCATGGTGGTGATGGTCTGATGAAATTCTTCGTGGTTGTTCTCCTTTGGAAATAATGTCCACTTTTAATTTGGAAATCTTATCATTGTTTTTACTATCATGGCTTATTACATGTACATTTGAAGCTCTTCGGAAATTATATCTCAGAAGATCCTTGCTAAACTCTAAATTGTTTCGACTTTGTTCGTTAACTTTTGAAGTGTCATCTTTATTGGTAATCTCGTGAGCTTTTGATGTAGTTTTACTTAAAGATTCAGAAATTTCAAAATTTGTCCAGCCTTTCTTTGCTAGCATTTCCTCTTTAAGTTTTCTAAATGGATTTTCAAAAGTAATGTTGCGAATTTCCGGTGGATCTCGTCTGAGGATACCTTCATCAGGAACAATATAAATTTGTGGAAGATTTGGAATTATTTTTTCCATTTGTATGTCATCTTTATTACGCAAGTCTTTCAGATTGCGTGTCGACCGCAACGCTTCACATTTCTTATTTAACATGATTTTTTCAAAATTATATTTCTCCCAAATTGAACTTGCACCTTCCTCTAAGTTACTCTTCTTATTTTTTTGCCTCTCCAAGTAATCTTGAAAGCTGCGATCTAGTTGATTACTTTCATATTCTAATTCTTGTATTCGAAGCCTATTTAAAAACGATTTTTAATTAAACTCCAGAAAAAAATGAAATAGAACTGACTTACTTAGCATCGAAAACAATGTGGTCAATGTTACGTTCATGCTGTGCAATTGTTTTAGCCATTTCTTCCAGTTGAGGTTTTACTCGGTCAATGAGATGAAAAGTTTCTGGTTTTTCTTCATCTATTCTAAAAATTTATAATTTAGGATTAAATATGATTGTAATCATTGTTAGATAATGAATGCTATCTAACCTTTTATTTGTGATGATATATTTCTGTGAAGGAACATAATTGATATTATTTTGATTGTCAATAGGTTCAGATGTTGCAGCAAGATCCTGGAAATAATAAACAAGTGGGATGGTTTATAGATAAGGGTAGCTGCTTATGAACATGATTTTTTTTTATATTATGTTAATAGTTGTTAGAAAAATAACTACGTGCTGGAAAAAAATATTAGAAAAATACTTAAGGGAAACATAAAGCTGGAAAATTTATGTGCACTAAGGCTCATCATGTATTTCTTCAATTATCTAGAAGTTGCCTTAAAAGCATTCCTTCTCACGGCAGTATACACAAGAGATGGAAGCAAGATCTGAAAGTTGTAGCCACTGAAAAAGTAGCTGCATAAATATGCCTTACACTTCAGAGGTGGTTCTGAATATCGAAGAACTCTTTGATAGAGATAACCCTAATTAAATTAGCTCAACAGCACAAAACTCTTTTTGTAAGAGACCCCGTAACTGGTATGCTTCCAGAATATCGCTGGTCAAATCGCACCTTTGCTATGAGCTTATCAACTAACAAACACCAGAATGCATTTGACTTAACCATTACTCTTTTTCGTCGCAGCATTTAATTTTCACCATTTAGCATCCTATTACATTCTCTCCCCATAAAGAGATCTCCATATATATATACATAATGAAGGTGCCTGTATCCTCTTTAAAAATATTTCCTCCACAATTCCAGAGTACAATTGTAGATATAATACCTTTATCGTACCCCAAATAAATTTACCGAAGACATGATATCCATTTTTGATAATATTTCTAATAAAAGTGATCAGTCTCCAGGTCTGCATGTCTTGATTTTTA
The DNA here is from genome assembly GCA_963930735.1 of Dioctria linearis. NCBI lineage: Eukaryota > Metazoa > Arthropoda > Insecta > Diptera > Asilidae > Dioctria > Dioctria linearis. The sequence goes on along the minus strand of OZ005742.1, from coordinate 18,635,579 downwards.
TCAGTATCCATTAAATTCTGCACTTGTTTTTTATTAAATCTCTTCGCGAACTAATTTCCCTAAATTATTTGGCGTTTGACCCTCCTGGAAGCAAGCCCATATAAACCAAATTAATAGTCTTCATAATTTTAATCAAACAAAAATCTTTGCTCTATCCTAGGGTTTTAATAAAATCTTTTTAATAAAACTTCTATCTAGTATTTAAAATGTTAAATATGATCATCTAATAGAAATTCTTTCTTCAACAGCCCAAAGAAAAACTTAATTGACTTTATTTTAGGACTCACATGAAGACAATGCTATTTTTTTTATTGATTTGATTAATTTAGTTATCTTACTACTTTATACTATATCATGACATTATTATTCTAGAAACTATTTTTAACAAATTCTATAATGTGTTTACAATTTTAATATTTGTTTCTGTTTTAGCATTTGATGGTAACATTTCCTGTGTAACTCTAACATAGTTCATTAGGCATGTTAAATAGGTAGGCATTCATCCTCTTATAATTTTGTCAACAAACAATAAAACATTCATCATAGCTACACACTGTTTGACATTTAACCATCACAATGCACTTAACATATCTGATATTCTTGTGTACCTACTGCACTTCAGTAAAGCTCTCTTAGCTTTGTTTTGCAACTTTTGAAGCGTCGTGGACGCACTTTCATCACACATATACAATACAATTGAACAATAATCAAAATAGGGCTTTATAATTACATTGTAAACATTTATTGCTTGTAATGTATTTAATCCTTCCTAATTCTTTAAAAAAAAAACTATTTTTTCGATAGTTTTTTCGTAACATAATTCACATGAAGATTAAGTCTATAATCCAAAGTTAAACGATATATTTGATTTCTTCCACTTGCTCAATACGTTCATTGTTTATGCGTAAGTTAACACTACATTGACGTTTAAACGCCATACACTTAGATTTATTTATATCAAGCTTTAATTTATTATACTGAAATCATTTACTCAATCTAACCAGATCTCCTTGCACTTTTTCTTCGCACGCATAAATGTCATTACCAGATAGAAACAACAGGGCATCATAGGCAAAGAGAACTATCTTGCATTGTTCAGGAACTTTGTTAATATAATTTATATAAATAAAAACCCTGCGTAACGCCTAGAGTCGTGGTCTTGCCCTCTGACAGGCTCTGTTGATAGAGTCATCTGTGATCTACCTTGGAGGTATGACTTAAACCACTGATTTTCCGTAGATCGTACTGCATAACTATAAAATTTCTTCAAAAGAACCCTTCTATCAATAGTTTCACGCCCTCTTAAAGTCGAGGAACACAGCAATATCACTATTTCCTTATCATTTATATAAATAATAATTATCCCAATATAGAACCCTGCGTAACGCCTAGAGTCGTAGTGTTGCCCTCTGACAGGCTCCGTTGATAGTAGCCCTCTGTGATCTACCTTGGCGGTATGACTTAAACCACTAATATTCCGTAGAATGTACTACATAACTATAGTTTCTTTAAAAACACTTCTATCAATAGTTTCAAATGCCTTCTTTAAGTCGAGGAACACAGCAATAACACTATTTCCTGAAGATATTTCCTCCTTCCAATCAATGATTACTTGATTCAGCGCACTTTCACATGAGTGTTGACTCCTGAAGCCTGACTGGCTCTCAATGAAAAGATTATGCTCATTGAAGTATTCATCAAGCTGCATCTGAAAGTTTTTTTGTAATATTTTTTCATACGTTGGTAGAGCATTAATTGGAGGAAGTCTTCAAAGTTATCTGCTCCAGTTACCTTCGCTATTGGTGTAACTACTGACTCCATCCATTTATCCGGAAAACAACCTGATCTCAGTGACGTATTTATCAAGTGAACAAGTGGCGGGCCACATACTCCAAAACAGTAAACAAGCATCTTGGCACCAATAAAATGAAGTCTTTTTTGCTTATGGATCTCAAGGTTTTTCAGACATCCAAGTCTGAAAAATGATTGTACATTTGCTATGAAGTTCACAAATGGCACACTTACAATGGATTGAATTATTGCTTCAATACTCTCAACGAAGTAATTATTAAATTTATTAGCTATGTTTTGATCATTAGATCCAAGCAACTTATTTCTAATATATTCAAGTGATTTTTTATAATTATTACGCATCCTCATATAGTTATCCCGATCTTGTATTTAAGTGCAATGCACTTTCGTACAATACAATTTTTTCAGTTCCGTATTACAGTGCTATTATACCACTCCAAAGAATTATTTCTTTTTACACCGTTGCGTATATGACTATTTGTAATTCTTAGCAACTCACTTGTATCAGCAACCTCATTAGTTGCACTCAAAACTTACAACTAGGTAAACTACAGTCACCATCTTAACTGATTACACCTTGCTTTTCACTCATCCCTTTCAAATTGGTGTCACTTTAAATCCAGAATTCTGTCCTCTGAAAGTAGACGCTGAAACAATATTTCCTGATAGTTTGTTCTGTCGAAACATTTTTGAATGACTTTCTTTTTTTATGATGATGCCAAAGCTCAGGGGATACCCTATGCTGCCAAAGTACAGCCTTGGCAGGAAAGGAAGAAGGGGTAGGGAATTGGGGATTATTGGGTTGAGTCTAGGAGGTGACGGTGTACATTGCGCTTGAATTCTTTCGGCCCATAGCTTAGGGGGGAAACAGATAATGGCAAACTGTTCCACATTCGTACTGTCCTGCTTATGAAGGATTCGCTGAATTTCACGCTACCGCCGAATTTGACTTCAAAGGTGTGAGGGTGAGCTCGCTCGGGTTACAGCTCGTGCGGTGCGCATAGGAAGAATTCTACAAGGGATCAGGCTAGAGATTTCGTCAGAGCAATAGCCATAGAAGTAGCGATAAAAGAGAGACAGACAACCGACATTGCTCTAGGGAATCAATAGTTACTATTGAAATGTCATCACCAATAAGCTGGAAGTCCTTTTTTTGGACTTTATCTAACGCGGGCAATGACTTATGCCAAAAGATCCTTGGGGCTTTACTCGCCTGTACTAAAATAAGTTCAATTAATCATCGGTTATAAGGAGAACTATCTTCCGTCCTATTGCTTTAACATTTTGAAAATCTCTGTGGTACGACCCTTGTAAAAATTCTATAGTTTGTTTCATGTTTTATTATAAATTCAATATTATAGTTTACCTTTTGCAAATTTAAATATTTCGGAGATGTCCTGACTCGCTCCTCACTAACCGCGACTCTCTTCAATAGTTCCTGATGTTTTTTATCTAATTCTAACAGTTTTTCCTCAATCAAATCAGTTGCTTTCTTCCCGTTATCATCTTCTTCCTTTGACGTATGTTGTCCTAATTGCTAAACTCCAAATTTGTTAAAAAGTTGTGTGCATAAATATAATTAACTCAACTTTACCACTAAGACTCTCTGTTTATATTTTAATTTAATTAACTGCTTCTGAGTTTCTAATTGTGCTTCAAAAGCTTGTTGCATTTTCTGTTTTTCTTGTTGAAGAGTTTTTTTTAAACATGATTCGACCTGAAAGTTAAGTAAAATTACATTAAAAAATAGTGAAGAAAAAATAAATTTTGATGAAACAATTACTCGGGCAATAAACTTCTTTCCACTTTTTGAAGTTTTGAGCTCTGTTATCCATTCTGAATATGACTTCTCTTCATCCAGGCGTACTTTCTCAGACTTTTCATGTGTGACTTTCTTGGAAATTGTTTCGAAATTTGAAGCGCACTTTTCAAATTGTTGAGCTAGCTTATCTACCGCAGATAGAACAACAGAAATATTTCGATTCTTCCTTTTCGAAATCGATAATTTTTTAAGATTTTCGGAGATCTTCTCTAAACTTCGATTTAATGTTTCTAACTTTCTATCCTTCAAAGACTTTCGTTGAACACTTGATCCGTCTTGTCCACGTTTCTGTAGATGCTCTAAACTGTCCGCCATATCCTTAACTTTCCTAGATAATATCACCAGGTATTTATTTAAATACCGAAATTGATGATTATAACCTGTCTGCTGAGTGTCTTTTCTTGCTTTCTTGGATTTCTCATCGGGATTATCTTTCTTCGGCTCCGTAATAATAACGTTTTCAGGTTCTTCGTGCCTTTTAAAGATTTTCTTTAAAATTAAATAAAGCAAAGATGTTCCATGTTGTGTTTTCGCTTGAATATATTCTTCAATGATGGCGTCCTTTAAATTATGTTGAAGGTCTCCAGAAATTGCTTCGAAAATCTCAAACAATTCAGTTTTACTGAATCGAAATTGTGATGAGTTTTCAAAATCAGGCAGTGTGTTGCGATATGGAACTTCAGTAGAAAAAACTGATAGAGAGAAATGGCAGTTTTGAGCATATAGAAATTCTGCGACAAGAGTATTTGTAGCTAGTATAAGTGGAGACAACATTATCCGAGATGATTTTTGATGTTGGGAATACATTGTGCGACCTGGAATTAGAAAAACATGATAGTGAAAGTTTTTCTGAAAAATTGATAGAACATTTTAAATTAAGGCAAGTTTACTGAGGTTCAACATTTATATCGCACTGGTTGGGCAAAGACTGTCCTAACAAATCCATCTAATAGAGAAAACAAACACCAGAAATACAAAGGTAGCTTACTAAGGCTCAGCCATGGTTTATTACAAAAGTTCCCATTATACGCTTAGATACTGCCGGACATCAACACAAGATATGTATAGAACTATCATTAGCTTGTAGGCAGGTTTGCTGACCCTGATCGCTCAGTTGCCAGTACCCACTCATCAAACCAACTAAGAACTTGATAATCATTTTATTTTAACTCAATATCTTCTATTCATTTCACAGATCTATCCTATGATGCTCACTCAATCCACGCCATATTCCTTATATGCACGTTTGAAGATGGTCCTCTTAACCAAAGACAGGGCAAATCTACACGCTGTTGCTGCGTTGACTGGATTGCTACCTATTAACTGAGCCTTCCTTAGTAAGCTCGTCTGATTTTCAGTCACTACAAAGGCCTTGATATCCTGAAATACAGATTAGCTTCACCTGATTGGTTCTGCCCAGTTCGTCAAGAACATAGCAGCAATCCCAATCTAACTGACCATCCTGCACGAGACAGAATAGCCTTTATTTCTAGCTGACTACCGGATTAATTCACATGATTTTGTTATTGTACCTCTCTTAAGATAATGTTAGGAATTATTATATAAATATCTCAACTGGAAGACTCTTACCTTTCTCCTACCATGGACATTTTCTCATCAGTTTAGACTTGGCGAATAATTGTAATATTAGGAATAAATTTAAATTAAATATGAACAAGAAAATTCTCTTAAAAACCCATATACTTCTGTTATAAGTATTATAACAGAAAAAGTAGTATGATTCAAATCTATAGCTAAGTAATATGTTACCTAAGCATGTCTTATTAAAAGTTTCGATGAGATCTTTTCTTAGTTTTGCCTGCAGTGCCCTAGCAACACCATCGCCTTCCAACCACTCACGAAAATGTTCTTTAAATTCTGATTCAGGAATTTTAGAAATATCTTCTAGATTTATATTTTTTGTATCCATTTTTGTATCTCACAGAAATAATTATGAGATGGACGGTACAATTCCGCTAAACAGCAAACAATTACAGTTTCTTTTCCGGCAATAACAGGCACAAACGTTGCCCAAAACGAGCATCTGTGAATTGTCATTTTTACAAAAATATAATTACTTGAACCAAAACAAAGCAGGTGCGCATGACTTGACTTTTAAATAAATTCTGTGTCTACTTATGTGAAATTTCATTTATTAGAAAATTTTTATTTATATATATTTTCAAGAATAATGCTAATAAAAATGTTTTTTTTTTAAAAACATTTCTATTTAAAATGTTTCAAGTTTTTTTAAATTTCCCACGCATTTGTTGATAATGTAGTTTTTCAATTCAGCAATATTGCACACCAAACAGATATTGCAGATTCCAAAGATTACCTTTAATCTGGTAACTCAAGACAACAAACTAATATATCTGTCTCGTTTTTCTGCTTTGTCAAAATTATTTTGTTTACATCTCATGCAACCAGCTGGCTGGCGGTAATAGTATTAGAATTATTCATTTCATCAATCGCAATAATTCATTTCAAATAAGAATTTTCTCCAAGTCATCATCACCTCATCACCTCCGCTCAGCTGTTGTATACAATAATGCCGTCTAAAATAGACAATATAATAATTCAAGTGCGATCTAGATTGCAGGAGTTGGGGATAAAGTTGTGGCTTGATCCGTACTACTTTGATGATATTGGCCCCATTGAATCCGAAATAGATGTAAGTAGAAATAAATAAAAATTCTAAATTTTATAATTATCGAAATCACTCTAAATATTTAGAGGCTGGCCAAAGAATTTAGTTCAGAGCTGAAGATTCCATATGACTATTGCAGGGCGGCAATAAGTGAATTGCAAGATGGAGCCTTAACTAAATTGCGAGCGAGAAAAGAATTTCAAGATACAGGTAAATATTTTTTTTTTATATAAATTTTGTGCAAATTTTTGAGCAGCTAATGTGTCAAATTGAAGTAGAACAAAGACCCGGAAGATGTTCTCAAAAATTTGCGAAAAGGATTCCTAGAGTAACAAAAATAGTCTTCAACTCAACTCTTACTTGTGAGAGAAATGAGATGCAAAAAAAACTACTCAAGTAAAATTAAGTATGGAAAAGAACGATTAAATAAAACAAGGGAAGAAGCTGCCTTGTAGCTTAAATGGAAGATCCCTAAGATATTATTAATTTGAACCATGGAGATTTAAATACCTTGAGATTATTGTTGCGGATTTCAGACTGAACCAGTTGTTACGCACAATACAATGAAATTTACTGTCTGCAAGACAACAGTCCTTTTAATTGATTCCAGATTCTTTCTTACCAATTATATCATTTCTAGGTGCCTTGCTCTGTCCTGACACCCAGTAGAGATTCCTATCCTCTAGAGAATGTTTGGGAATCTTTTACTTGGAGGTAAATAATTTTGTTATGTCCGAGTTCCAGACCTTATTTTTCAGCTAGCTGGCGGTAATTGAGAAATTTTGCATTGGGACCGTGTAGTCAGTAACGTTAACTTTATATTAACCAGCACTTTGCTTTTAGATTTGAGGTTAGCATGAAGTCAATCAAAGCAAGAGCGTAAAAGGAAAATCTTATTTTGATGTCCACCTCATAACTGCATTCACTCCCTTGATGATGAAATGACGAAATTTTTGTCTTTTTTCTTGCAAGGTTTTTACTCAGTCTCTGAACATGTCTTTTCATATTAAGTGCCTTTATGTCTGTCCAGATCCATAATTGCATCTAACGTGGAAGATACGTGCAAATGAAAAGATAAACCATTTTATAAGGGTCTTCTAAATGTGCTAATTGTAGTATGAACCAGGGGATCTTGACTGACATCCTGTGATTACGGAGCTACAATTTGACAGCGATTACCCATTGCTTCTTCATAGATGTGGGTCATGCGTTGGTGTTTTATTTAGCTTAGTGTTAGGCCGTCTATAGTTCATTGTGATGCCACCTTAAGGTATACGCTGAAACCAGCCACAAGAGTTAATGAACCTTACCAGCTCCCGCAACTCTTTGTCTGGTAATTCTCCAGTTCGCAGAAAAAATAGCTACCAAACGTCCTACGCTTAGTAAGCTCAACCTCTTCCTCGTCGAAATATCTTATGCAGAAGCCTTTGTGGGGAAATTTCATGCGCTCGCATGTTTGCCTCATCACTGATTCTATGGGCGGACCTATGGATTCCTCTGCTAGACATATATTCATAGCAGAACCCTTCCTGGCCAGAGTATCAGCTGCGTCGTTTTTAGGTATGTCACTGAAATCAGAAACCCAGGAGAGAATATCTGGTTTGCACCCAGTTTTTGGAGATCACAACGACACCGTTGCACTATGCGCGACCTAATGCTGCTCGAGTCCAGAGCTTTGATTGCAACTTGGCTGTCAATACAAATCCTGATAACTCGATCACTAGGTACTTCATAATTTGTAACCAGCAGCCTTGCTTCTTTGCAAATAACCAGAACCTCCGCTTGAAACAGACTACATTAGCTCGGTAGGCGGTACGATTCCCGTATTTGAGAGAATGCTGAGTGCACTCCGGCTCCCACTCCCACATCCATTCCCGAAACGTCTGTAAAGACATATATTATAGAGTCATTTGCCACGGGATTATCATCCCACTGCTCTCTACTAGGAATGCTAGTTGAGAATGCTTTCTCAAAATCTAGACGGCACAATGTAATCCGTAGTTTCCCGTATACAGTCCCCACGACACATCTTCAGTATTCAGCTGTGCCCAAGATCTGCTGTTATACATTTCCCATGAATGTCAAAGGTCAGAGGCCGAAGCATATCTCGATTTCTGCCGTTCGTGATGTTCGAAGAACACCTGTACTATCTAGACAGGCGGCTCTCTGTATTTAAGTAAGTCTGTTCAAGCGTGTCACTTTTCCTAGAACATTCCACCACACCAAGATTTCATATATGAGTATCGGTCTTACAACAGCGGTGTACATCCAGTGCACGATGCGAGGGTGTCTACCACATCTGTTTTCAAAAGTTTTCTTGCAGGCATACAGTGTACATTAATCCTCCAATTTAATTTGGAGTCTCGTATCACTCCTAGAGGTGGTTAGCTTCAGTTTTAAACTCAAGAGTAATGTTACTTAGTTTTTGTGGAGTAAAAATCGTGATAACTCTTCTCTGTGTAAAGAAAACTAGTTCAGTTTTTATGGGGTTGGTTAAACCCCAGACCTCAGTTAAGAAGCTTTTGCATTGCTCCTTGGGTTAGTTCACTGATCATCGATAAGAACTTTCCCGAGACCAGGATGACTAAATAAATCCGCATATGCTACAGCTTTTATTTCCTCCCTTTGTAAAGTCATGAGAATACCATTAACCACCTGGCCTAGTATTAAGATGATGCACACTCGTTTGAAACGAACACCACTGATTGGTAGGCTGCATATGAAGTACGGATCTGAAATCAGCTCTTATCATATCGCTATTCTCTTAGATATCCAGGCCACCCTAATACTCTAAGCCTCTCGACAAACCCTAATCATCCAGGACTCCCAAATGATGGAATTATGAGGAATAAGCCATCTTTCGTGCAAATCAAGCGCTCTATATTTTTGGAACTTGCACCTGGTCAGTCTTTTGGTGGAGCTTTTCCACACAAATCAATCCATTTATTTTTTCCTTCCCACAAACCTCTGCATACAGTACAGTATTTTTCCATCCTACACATTCTCTATACGAAGTACAATTTTTATACTCAAACTATGAATTTGTGGCGTGTTTGATTCAACGATAAATTAATAAGTTACACAAAATTATCTTTAAAGGTCTGGCTACATTTAAGATACGCGCGGTACAGAATGGCAAAACAAATGTGTTAACTGTGAAGTGTAAGTTGACTGACACGGGAAAAACTTTACACGAAAGAGTTGCTGATGGCTTGAAGGTGGAAATTGGTAAAATCAAACTGATCAGCTCCGGGAGAGTTATCCAGTATGAATCTAGATTAGAGAGTCAGGGTAGGTTGCAAGTATGCCATACTTCGGTAACATAAATAATGCAATTTTTATTTCGCTTGCAGGGCTTGTTAATAATCAGCAAATTATGGGATTGGTATCACCACAATCTGCAAGCACAGAAGATGATATATACGATCGTGTTAGGAAGGCTAAGGAAGATGCAGAGTTAATTATAACCTCAAAAAGACAAAATTTCTTTACGGTAAGTAAAAATGCAATAGTTCCCACAAATGTATGAGCAACTATTCTCCGAAGTTTAATTTTACAATTAAGTTTCCTATCCTGTTAAAAGTAGAGAGGATAATAAGGCTCGCCAATTGAATTCTGGTTACACTTCCTAAATTCACTCCCCATCCCTTAATCCATTTATCTTATTTCCTTTCCGATGAAAGCTGTGCATCGCATCATAGTGTATCCCCTGATTCTTGGCTACATTGCCATACTTCTAATGCTCTAAAATATGTCCTAAAAATTTAAATTTGTCTTTTAGATGGAAGATCAAGACGGCAATGCTGTTCACTTACCTCCTTATGAACGTGAGGCTATAATGCTCGCTTTAGCTCTTTATGAGAAAGGCAAATCTGCCATGAAAAAAGAAAAATATGACGAAGCTCTTGTTCTGTTTCTAGAAGCAGATGAACAATTTTCGTCTTGTGATTCCAAAATTTTAGACTCTGTCGACAACTATGCGCTCTTGAATTTGGACATTGTTTGGTGCTATTTGTGTTTAAAGGTAAGCAGGGTGTTAATAGACTTTATTTTCCAATCAGCTAATAACTGCTCTCATTTGCACACAGAGTGTAACACATTTACCAGATGCAGAACGACGATTGAATATTTGTGAGCAGAGTTTTCGTAAAAGTTATGGTGAAAATTTCCATCGCCTAATAGCATTGAAGGGTAGCTCTGAAAATGAAAAAGCTCTCGTAATGCGACTGCATCTATTGCAAGGCGTTGTTTTATTTCATCAAAATAGAAGAAATGAGGCGCATGAAAAACTATCAATCGCAGAAACTGAGCTTCGAGGATTAAAAGTTGATGAAATCAGTCTAGCGACTCTAATTGAAATGGGTTATAACTTAGCCGAGGGTAGAATTGCCTTAAGGGCTTGTAATGGTAATATGGATGAGGCCGTTTGCTACATAACAGATCGTAGGCAAAAAAGAAAGGAAGCAAGAAAAAAATCAAAGAAGGAGAATGAAGTAAGCAAAGGTCTTTCAGGAAGTCTTAACGAAGAATGGGTGAATCCAAGAAGTGTTTGCACTCTTGTCGGCATGGGTTTTCAAAAGGAATACGTTACGGCTGCTCTAAAGAAAGCAAAGAATGATTTGACCATGGCTGTAATTTTGTTTTGAGATGTTTATTTCTATTATGATAAACCAAATTTTGTATTTCAGCTTGATTTACTACAAAACAACAGAGACTCGCTTACACCTGATCTACCAGCAATAGATGTTGACACTGAACTTGTTACAGAAGTAAGTAAAATTTTTGAAATCATGAAATATTAGGTGTGAGCGAAAAAGGGTGCGGTGTAGAGTTACGATTTCGGTTCTTGTCCCTCCTGGGATTAAAGGAGCAATTTATATATGGGCAGCGTTGTAGGGTATGTAGACTGTTTTGCAGGCATTGAGCAAAGAGGTAGTAGAGGCGAGTTATCTTATCCCATTGTGAAAAAGAGCCCTCCTGAAGTGCTTTTTTTCCCCTATCCCACTTCATTGCTTTTTAACATAAGCATATCCGCAGAGGCAAGCGCTCCAATGCTGCTCTTAAGAAGCGCTCTAAATGATGGCCGGAGAAGTTTTTTGAATGTCTTTTCGAAAGCTTTAATGAGCTTATTGGATAATCATCGCAGTACTTCTTTCTTAATCTCAGAAAAGGTCTTCAAGACAGAGAACAGTAGTAAGGCGCCTGCGTTTGCTCAGGGTGGTATTAAATCTTATGAAGCTGATTAAATACGCCAATATTCTCCCTTTTATTCTCACTTATAACCAAAGCTTCAGATTATATACTTGTAACCACTCTAAACATCACATTAAAAATGAGGATGCGTTATTTCGTACAATAGTGGAAAAATCCAAAATTCCTAGAAAACTAGATGAGATCACCCCTTATTGCACTTCAATCTGCTGGAGCTCATCTTCTATAGAGCTTCCAAGCGATGGCTCTATAAGTTACTTACTTTGCTTATTTTTCTGGAGAGATCAGTGAATATGCTTCTAAAGAGCTGCCAAATGATGGTTAGAGAAGCACTTAAATTATGCTCCTTTCAAAAACGCTCGTTTTTCGTCCAAATGGGATCTTTCAATTTTTGGAGGTAATGGTAGTGGTCTACGTATCACTCTACTTCCTGCGCTACAACGAGAACGTCGTTCACAATAATGAGGAGAACAACCAGATTTCATCTTGAAGAAATCGAACATTCGTTCGGTCAGTTTGAGCTCTTCGTTTGTTAAAGATGAACAAATGCTGTATGCGATCTACTGTATCAAATCCTTCATCACAATCTGCAAAGGCTATGTGCAGGTGGAATTGCAACTCTATTGACTTATCAAGAATAATTGCTATTGTCCAGCTGTTTTGCAAAGAAAGTAGAGAGAGAGCCGTTATTCTGTTTGATCACATTTTGTCCTTTTTAAATGGTTAACTAACTGGTCTCCTCGAAATTTCACTAGCACTGTGGCTAATGCAATATTGTCCCATTTGGCATCTACATCTCCATTTTCCGTGATTGGGGCAGTTATGTAATAGTCGCGAGATTCGAGTGACAGATGCAGGAGAGTGTGGAGAGATAAATGTAGTAGGAGGCTAGTGTATGGCTCAAAATCTTGTTTACTGAAGAGAAGTACTCCGTAGTCCATATTTTCGGGCGCGAAATAACATATTTGCCTTTATATATCCTGATGTTGACCTTAGTACTAAGACTTTCAGTCTCCAGAAGACAGACTGTAGTGATTGCACTGAAGAAACAGACTACCAAGTACCAATATTGCCTTTTGGTGGGGGAGTCAATGCAATGATTCCCACCAGGAGTGAATGGGATGGAAAGGGGATGGTCGTAACATCCGATATTTCTATTTTTACACAGGAGCTGGAGTGTACTCCAGGGATCTCCAGTGGCACGAGTTTTATAGACTGACAAATGCAGTGTTTTTCAGGCAGAGCTCGCAGTGATTTATCAGGTGGCAATATTGGTATCCATGTGCAGAGAGTTCTCACGGCACATCTGCATATATACCGATAGCCAGTCAACCATCAAGGCGCTGGATGCTGTGCTGATAAAATCAAAATTGGTGCAGTTATGCAAGATCAGCCTTGAGGAATTCACTATAAGGTATGAGGTGATCCTATGCTGGATACCTGGCCATAAGGGTATCTTGCAACGAAATGGCTGAAGAGTTGGCCAAAAAGGACTCTGAAATAGATAGCTCCGCAGCGGTAACTTCTGTAAGGCTCTCAATCGGAGCTTTAAAAAGGAAATCATCAGGGGAGCCTATCAAAAGGCAAGCCTCCGGTGGACCAGCAGGAATACCTGGCGTATTGCGAGGCAATTGTGGCTTGCATATGACAGGAAAAGGACAAGGGAACTGCTTAATAGCAGCAGAATAAATACTAAGAATCTGGTAGGAGTCATTATGGGTCACTGGGCCATAGGGGACTATGCTAGAAGACTGGGTATAGCGGCGAACGAACACGTGCTTTGCGAGTACCTCGCGATTTAGGCTATTTGGTAGCGTCTTCTTTTCAAGTCTGGGGGACCTGCAAAGTAAGGAGTTCAGATATATCCTGACTTTTCTGAGTGAAACAGGATGGTTCTAGGTAGAGTGTTAGATATATCCTAAGTTTCCTAAGGGAAGCAGGATGGTTCTGGGGCGGATCATGAGGTCTAGGGGCACAATGGACCCACTAGAGGTCTAAGTGATGCAGGCCAGTCGTCTAGCGGCAAAATTTTTACCTAACATAACCTAACCTAGATCAGATCCACATATGTAAATCTCTACATACGAACTTTTCCTGCCCTTTATGTGTTCCTTTCTAAAGCAATACAGCAGAAGACGGCGGATAAAATATTCATGATTAGATTTTATATTGAAATTTAACGGGTCGTAAGTCATAGTCGAGGCTTGGGTTTAATTCGATTTATGCTGCTAATAGGAGGATGCCATTGCTGAATGGAGTTAAGCTCCTTATGTCTTGAACACACACCAACAATTCAATTAACTCTTAAATGCTGTTCAGAATTTTTTATTGCAGATAAATGGTAAAAAAAAAATGGAACTATTACCTACACTCAATAGTTTTATCTAAAAGACACTAACGAAAGTATATAATTACAGCTCGTAAAAATTGGTTTCGATCCAGAAGTAGCAAAGATAGCTCTTGAATCAACTTTTAATAACTCCCAAGAGGCCATTGATCTATTGCTAAAGTTAGAAAAAGATGGAAATTTCAATCAACTTTTTTCAACACTAACAGCAGCTAGCAATGAACAGGAAATGAATGATCAGCCAGGACCGTCTACAGATATGAATAAGAAAAATGACATCAAAACAGTTCTGAAACAAAAAATAAGCCAAGAAATGACTGCAATGATGGTAATACCTATTATGGTTACGGTTTATTTAAAGTAACTTTATTCATTTGAATTTTTTTAATTTATTTTATTAAGGCTTACGAACGCTTTTCTGAAGACATTTCAATTGAAGAGGACGAATATTTAGACCTTCCGTTAGTTCAAGAGGAGAACATTTTGTTGGAATATAAAACACTCTTGGAGCAGTGAAGGATTTTTATGTGCAATTTTCAATGAGTATAGTCGGAAATTCATTTTTTAATAATTTTTGTTGCTGTGACATCTTGAAATTCTATCAAGCTTGTAAATAGTAAGAGAAAACGTTTTTTGTTAATGTAAATGATTTTCTAAATGTATATGAATTTAGCTATACTTGAATAATATAAGTAATAAACTATTCTACGTGAGCTAAACGAACATTGTTCATTAATTTCCGAATTACTTTACAACTAGTGATAAGTTATTTGCGGATCAATACAAAACTAGAGAAAGAAATTATTCACCGTACCGTAAGAGACTACATAACAACGTTTTTATGGCCGGTCGTTGAATTAAAAATATTTCTTTTCATAAGATATGAATAAAAATGTGTCAATAATGTTTCCTACCTTTTTTTCACGGAATCAAATAATCTGTGCATTGAGCGGCTCATATTGCGTACTTGCGTGTGCAGACGTGCAGCAAAAACTTTAAAAATAATTAATATCAATAGCCTTCGATTTAGTGCCATACGCAGAAGCAGTACTCGCTGCATATAACTTGTTCTATCGGCAGTACATAATCAATGATGTATTGACATGGCAAAAATGTTTTCTTTTATATTTTGCCCTAGAAAACAATTCTGTCATATTGAAGCAGAATGCCGCATTCTCAATGCAGAGTGGGCATTCTTTGAGTCCAGAGCAAAGCTGTTCACAATACAGCGCAGAGTGAAATTCGAACTTTGAAATTAAACGTAAATCGCCATAACATCTGCAAATCAACAACCAACAACGACTTTGAAATTAATATAACAAAATGCCATAGCAACGCCAAATCAACATAATTGTCGTTTTCAAAATAATAAATTCGAAAAAGGAGACACCTGTTGCACCATCAGATTGCTACGAAACTAGATAAAAATTAACGTATATTTTTTGGTTTTTAAATCATGAAGTTTGCAAAAAATACCTCTTGTTTTTTATTAGGATTCACAAAAAATATTAAATCAGGAAATAACATTAAAACATGTTAGTTATGATAAAAAGAAGTATGGAGCTTTTTCCACGCCATCTAGTGTGTAAGCTTTCGGAAAAGCCAGCGTGAAATTACAATAGATCCTATTTTCAAGCAGCTCCACTCTTCGCTACTCTGAGCCAAACAGAGATAGCCATATGCCCTACTGCGTGCGAAACAAAGGATGCCTCACTCTGCATTGTGAATGCGGCATAAATGTTATGAAATTGAATTTTACATGCATACATATATTGTTTTTCATATATGTTAATAGGGCGTGCGGAACACTACTTACCAATATTGAAAAGCAGGCGGCCGGCGTGACCACTGCGTTTATGGATGATATCTGCTACCTGCTTGCCTTGAACGAGATTTATTCGCTTGTGATCCTAATTTTGTTAGTCGAATTAAAATTTTAAAATGGTCATGAATTGTTATGTATCCCAATGCTCTAACAAATTCGATAAAAACAAAATTTCATTTGTTTCCTAATGACGAAAAACTTAAATCTGAATGGATTTGAAAGTAATTAAAGTTAGGATAGAAACCGTCCAAGATATTTCGTGTTTGTATTGAGCACTTTACAGAGAGCGTCTATAATATAACATCCTTGGGTAAGCATGGTTAAAGCTGAGACAACTTACAACTAGATAGAAAATCTCCATATAATCCGAATCGCTTTTTGAAAGCTCTTTAACTTTTTATTCAATCAAAGAAAGCTATCATTGCGAAGAATTTATGTGGCATAATACAGCAAGAGAGAGAAAGGGAATGTATAGAGCTTTCTATTAGAGGGCCATTAGGTCGTTTTAATTCGACCGCTTTTTTGTGAATTTTTCACATCTAGATGTAAGTTGTCTCAGGTTAAAGTAATCAAAGGTAATAGAATTTACATTACATGAGAGTTAAACATTTTAACGAAATCAGTTGTACCTTCGAAAATCTTGCCATTAACAAAGCTACAATATCTTTGCAACAAGAAAACTAGTAAAGCAGCAAAAGAAGAGCGGTCTAGACGACTTAAACAGAAAGCAGTAATAAAAAAACAAATCAAAGCAAGTTGACAAAATTAATTAATTGTTTGTATGCTTTATATATGACTCATTTTACTTGCAGAGTTGTACTCAAGAAGCAAACAATACCGATGATGCTGAATGTTCCAGTTCAAATAAAATTGATTTACATAATAATAATTAAAACAGCTGATTTAGTTCTTAATCACATATACATATAATGGACCTGTGTGGTATGTACATCTAGGAATTGTTTGAAGTTACGAGCAGGTATAATAATATGACTTCTGAGACAATTTACGTTTTTCCCAACGTTGTAATCTACAAAGAGATCTTATTCGAATTTATATTTTGATGTTATTTATGTATGCATATACCTTTTTGTCGATTTCTGTTCGTTACCAGCAGCTTTTGCATCATGGAAACGGAGCTTTTCTTTAATTTACTACATACTATCTTACTTATATTTTGCCATCTAAAAATAGCGGGCTGTCCATAAACCCGCCAAGAAATTCAGGTAATTGCATGCGCCATTTTTTGATTTATTAAATAATGTATCTCTGTTTTTTATAAAATATGGTGTTTTATTTGTGCGAAGCGATATAACTACATACATTGATATATAGATCAACAAATATCAGTTTACCTTCTTTAATATTAAAAAAATTCGAATAAGGTTTTTTAAAGTGTCAGAATGAAGATGATTTCAGGTCATAGTCGTCTGGCAATGCTGTTTGTATATTCCGGGGCAGGGTTGCCACAAGAGGTAGAAATAGAAGTATAGCAGCATTCAAGAAAAATAGTAGCAATCCTAAAGAAAAAAAGGATACCAATTAACAATTTACATAAAAAAAAATCCAAAATCTCTTTGTATTAACTATTAATTAGAGAATATAGCAAAAACTATCTCTAGATATTTATGACAATTAAACGCGATTTTAACTTTTTTAAGTTGCTTTATGTAATTCGGGGTATAGTACGAGTACCACTGACATGTATATAAATGGACTGCTTGTTGAACCAAAAATGCATGAAAGCAAATGGCACCACTTTCATATTCCTGTCTCTTTCCGTGAGAGCATACTTTCCCACTGAACTGTAACCAAAAATTGCTTGTAAAAATGCTTGTAAAAAACACTTTCTTCGACTCATAATTAAAATTTAACGATACAAATAGTCCCAAATACTTCTGTGGTAAATTCGGTAAATCCCACGGACATACATATTAGTAAATTCACAAATAATTTAAATATAGCGCCAATTTACGACAGTTGGTAGCATTGACAGTGAGAGCATAATTTCTGAAATCAAAATTGGTGCCCCATGAAACAGGAGATCAAGCAGTCCATTTATATATATGTCAGTGACGAGTACCTAGATCAACTTGGACAATATCATTCACAGTTCACAGTCTGAGGTGAGAATTACTAAAAACATGAATTTTATTGAAAATTTATTTCGAACTTCCTCTGTATCTAATAAACTCAATTGTCCGAATTTATGCAAAGTAGCATTTTAGACAGAATAATAGGAAAAAGTATCAAGGTACCATTTTTGGAATATCATGAAAAAAAAAGTATCATTTTGTTACAATTGTAGCAAAGTGGCAGCACTGTTTCTCCGGGGGTTACGTTACGGTTATTGCTTGCCATTTTGAAATTCAGTTCTAATTTGAAGCGCTATGTTGGTATGTTCAAGTCTACGCAAGCTGTTAAGAAGGCAACGGAAAGAAATATCAAAAGTAGGTCTGACAATTTTATTAATTCACATTTTCTCGTAGTTTACAAAATTATCACTTGAAATTCTCTAGATATTTTAAAAAGCCGGCATTCAGGTGAACATGGATTACCATGCCAGCAAAAGTGATAATGGAAGTAGCTTTGAAAAATTTGTCGATTGGATGGAGAAAGGCATCGATCCAAACATCGAACCGTGTGAAGATTTCTTTGAGTATGCATGTGGAAGAATTATTAAAAAAAACCATTATCAGTTAGAAGAATGCTATGATATATTTGAAAGAATATTGGAATATGAAACTATTAATAATTGTTCATTCATTAAAAAAGTTTGTGACTTTTATAATTCATTACCAATAAATCCCGTGACAATTTTGCAAGACGATGGTGTTATTGAAATTTGCGGTGGTTTTCCTGCATTTAATGACAATTGGACAAATGAAAATTTCAACTGGATTAAGGCAGCGGCAATACTTAGCACAGTCGAACTAGACACTTTGTTTATCTGCTGGGTAGAATATTTAGATAATAGAAAAATTATCCACCTCTGTGCTGAGGCACCTACCGCCGAAGAATTTGAAAATATTGAAGAAACTTTAAGAAAATTAGAAATTAGTGAAGAAAAGATTTTGGATATTATTAACGATGTAAACACATTAATGGAACAATTTAATAGAATATCAAATGATACTGCCACCGATGTCCCTCGATATGGGTTTATGAGAAAACTCTTTTCTGAATTGAGAGAAGATCCGTTCGACTATCAGACATATTTCGAAAGCTTTCTGGGACATCCCCTAAACGATGATGATATTTTTCATTTACATGACGAACCTGGTTATCTAGATAGATTTCTAAATGTATTCGCAGAAGCCTCACCTAAAACTGTCGCAAATTATATTGCATTAAGGGCATTGCAGTACGGAGAAGACAATCTAGGTTTCCGGCTATGGTCGTTGACATTAAAACATTTCGAACCCATCTTACTTGCAGTCAGCTGCAAGAATTATTGGAATCAAGCTGAACATGACAATCGTAAATATGTTACAAAAATATTAAAGGATTGCTTAGAATGCTATGGGGCACCTGGTCATGATCCAGAAATTATTGATTTAATCTTAAACCAAGATGAAAGGATTTTAGAATTTATCAATTCAAATTTTCAGTACCAAAAGATTAAAGACGAATACGATGGCCTAGAAATTAATTCGGCCAATTTTTTCACAAATATTATTAATGTCGGAAGACATGGAACACCCGTTTCAATTAGAAAATGTCATGCGTATAGAGAAGAAGAGCAGTACTTGTACATTGCTTCAAGAACTTTTCTGGATTTTTTTCTGAATCATCACAACAAACCATTGCTATATTATTTTTCTGGATGGAATGTAGATACTTGGGGGAGCATCTGTGATTGTAAGATTGTAGGAGACATAGAAGACATTGAAATTAAATTGTATTTCGAATCAGTTGATAACATTGAAAGATGTATAAGACAACAAATAAAATCAATATCACCTTCAGAAGATCTAGAAGAAGATGACAAAGACTATTTGATGTATATGTATATTCGTGCTATCATAAAACTAAGGCAATCTTACGAAAACTACAGCACCTGGCTGAATGAAAATGAAGATGAAGCAAGAAAACAAGATGAGATCCTTCAGAGAATTAATTTGAATAGTAGGAAAGCATTCTTTGTATCATTTATTCAACGACATTGTTACGAAGTAGGTGAGTGCCAGATGGAAGAGATTTTAGCAATTTTGAACTGTGAAGAGTTTGCCAAAGAATTTCAATGTCATACAGACTCCCTTATGAATCCTACGGATAAATGTGAATTAAATTGGGAGTATTAACTAATTTGAGGGCAAAAATGTGATTTTTAATTACTTTTTTTTTTTTATATTCCTATGGATTGTTTTTTTTGTGTTATTTTGGAATTATTTTGGAACCAGCTTGAATTGATTAAAAAATTCAAAAATTTCTAATGCGTAGTGTTTTATGGGGGTGTATACAAGCATTTCAAATATAAGGCTGTGGTTACATTATGAGAGATTTTGGGCGAACTTTCATCGTGCGAAAATACATGACATGCTGAGCTGGTTACATTTAAAAGCGACGAATCGCGTTATGTTTCACTTTTTAAATAATAGAAGAATTATCCACGTCAGTAGTAGGGTACCTAAAGCCAAAGAATTTAAAAATATTGAAGAAACTTTAGGAAATCTAGAATTTAGCTAAGAAAAGAATATCAAATTATACACCGATAGCCCTCAAGATTGGCGGATAAGGAAACTCTTTTCTGAATGGGGAGAAGATCCATTCGACTATCAGACATATTTGTAAAGTTTTCTGAGACATCCCCTAAATGATGAAATACGTGAACTAAATTTTCCCCAATTCATATTTTCAAACAAACGATCGCGCGATAACTCCTGAGAAATTCAAATTGACTTGAATTCGAAAAATTCATCTCGAGTAATCGTGCGACCATAAGAGACATCGCGAGATGGTTACGTCGGCTTTGTGGCCATGATTATAATACTTTAAGGCTGTGAGTTATTCTCGCGGTCTCGCGTTGTATCGTGACGAAAATTCGCCTGAAATCTCTCAAAATGTAACCACAACCTAATAAGTATGAGCCTGTTTAGATGAGTCAGTATACTACCTGTGCCGCACGAAACTTGTATTTAAGATGATGGTTGGAAACAGGAATGAAATGTATCTTAGTATTCGAAGTCCGCACAGACAGCTCTTGAGACAGCACGGCTATTGGCTATTATGAGTCACATGACCACTAGAGTTTCAAGCATTGCAGTGTGTGTGATATTCGTTCTAATGACTGTAAGCAGCAAGGACAGCAAGTTGATTGATGTAATCATGAAGGGCATTTCGAGGCACCTCAAAGAGCACCATTTACTGACCAGTATAAATAGAGCTTATACAATATACGTGTAGCGGTGAATTACGGTCAGTGAAGTGAAGTTAGAACTGAATTCTCTAGGTTTGCTAGATTTACTGGTTTTGATGGAGATATATAGGTACTTGCGAGTCATTGCGGCTGCAACATTCCGCCCGCCTTGGAATAAATGCGAATTTAGTTCAAAATTACAATTTTAATAAATTACAAAGTTAATGAGCAAAATTGACGTTACTAGTAGTAAACTTATCGTGAAGAGAGGTCATCAAAGAGTGAAGCAAGCATAGTTTCAATATTGGTCGCGAAGTTTCGCCTTCAGCTGTTCTTACGGTCGCGACTCTAACTTTTCCAACTTGTCCAGGATGTACCTTAGTAATAGGACCCATTTTCCATCTTGTTGGAGGAAATATTTCGTCGCGAATGATAACCAAATCCTTAACTTGAAAATCTCGAGTCGGTTGAATCCACTTGGTGCGTCTTTGGAAGGCTGACTAAGTACTCCCCGCTCCATCTTTGCCAAAGGTATTGGCGTATCTGTGAAAGAGATTGCCATCGGTTAAGCAAGTAGATGTTTGAGAAAGTAGCACTCTAAATTCTTTCTCCGCTTCAACGAAGTTGGTCCCATTATCGCTGTAAAGCTCCTTGCAGTGTCTCCGTCTTGCGATGAATCTTTTATAAACGGCGATAAAAGTAGCAGTTGACAAGTCGCTGGATAGTTGCAGATAAATATGGCTATGTAGCCTTAGCTCCCCGTCCCTTTTAATAACGAATTGCAAAAGGTCCTGCAAAATCAACCCCGCTGCGTAAAATGAATCCAGCATGTTCGACTCGAGCCTTGGGCAAATCTTCCATTAGTTGGAGATGCTGGGTACGTCTGTAGCGACAGCATATAATACAGTCGTCCGAAGAATTCCTCGGGCGTTTAAAACCCAAAAGCGTGTTAAAAGTACAGTTTGCATGAGTTGAGGTTTTCGTACACACCAGTTTAGTGAGTGTTGATTTAGCTGGTAATATAATTGGGTATTTGACGTCCATTTGGAATGGAGCCTGCCGGAGACGTCCTCCCAATCGGAGCACTCCCATGCTTACTCCTAGTTGAGAGTGGTTTCTTGTCCTGCAAATTGTTGATGTCTTCTGAACGCTTGGACGCTTCATACCCAAAATTCGAAAGCATCGTTGAGGTCTGTATGCTTGATGCGTCCTTGGCGTATGTTGACATTACTTGCGATTTGGCATTTGCAGTTATATGTATGTAAAGCGTAATATAACTGCGGTTATGCGTATTAGCTTAGAGAGCGATGAGTACCTGTTGAGAAAATCCCATGTCTGCATAGCAATTTTTCTTTGTAGTACTGCCTGGGTGTTGAAGCGTATATCCAACTCTGTGTCGGATGAAGTATGCTGGTGAAATTTCCAGGAATGTTCTGGTTTGCTAAGCTATGGTGGTTCAGTCCACTATAAAGAATGATGTATGAGTTTCTCAGGGAGTAAACCGCGGGATGCGTAATCAGCGGGGTTGTCTGCTGTGCTCACATGTCTCCAATTTTCTGGGGCAAGAACCTTTTGAATTTGTGCAACTCGGTTTGCGCCGAAAGTCACTCATTTGCTGGGGTGCCCATGAATCCACGCCAAAGTAACTGTGCAGTCTGTCCAGCCATAAGTGCACCGAAAATGATCACTGATTAATAAATGCACATGTTCCAATAGCTTAGCTAGTATGCCGGCGGCACACAATTCTAAGCGAGGTGAACTGGTTACATCTAGAGGAGCCACCTTGGTCTTAGCGGTGACTAGCTTCACAACGATCGATCCGTCAGTAAAGATTGTGCAGGCATAAATTACAACCTCGTGAGCAGCCTGTGAGGCATCTGCAAAACAATGTAAGTCGGTAACGGCAGCAGTAGCAGTAGCGGTGCAGCGTTAGCAACAGTAGCTGTGCAGCGTTAGCAGCAGAAGCGGTGCAGCGTTAGCAGTAGTAGCGATGGTTCGGTAGCGTAGCGCAGTAGCTGTAGCAACAGCAGTAGCAGCAGTAGCTGTAGCGTAGCAGCAGTAGCTGTAGCGTAGCAGCAGTAGCTGTAGCGTAGCAGCAGCAGTAGCGGCAGTTGCGGTATCAGCAGTAGCGGTAGCGTAGCAGTAGTAGTAACAGCAGTAGCGGTGGCAGCACCAGCGGCAGTTGCGGTATCAGCAGTAGCGGTAGCGTAGCAGTAGTAGTAACAGCAGTAGCGGTAGCGTAGCAGTAGTAGTAACAGCAGTAGCTGTGGCAGCACCAGCATCAGTAGCGGTAGCAACAGCAAACTAGTTTCGATTGTAATTGAGAAGTCACCAACCAATGAAGACAATAACAACGACACTGATCCTTTGGACTGGCCTGCAGGAGAGGCACCTATGCCTATAATAGAGATAGTATGAGAATATCGGCTTACCTTAAGACGCTGCACGCAGGCCTCCGTAACAAAGGATACATGCGAGCCAGTGTCGAATAGCATAAGATCTGGCTATTGACACCCACAAGAGTCCAAAATATTCACGATAGCAGCAGCGAACAATACTTGTTGACGAGTGTTGGCGTAGCTTACAGATATGGTTCCATCCGTATGCAAGAGCGTGTAATGCGCCACGAGTGTAGGCTGCGTCAAGAACCAGACTGATGACCATTGCTCAAACAGTTGAGGCATAAGTTCTTAGACTTTACTGCATTAGATCTAGTTGTACAAGCTAGGGATTTAAACTGTTGACCCGCGTATATAAAATGATTTACTCCGCAGTAGGTACACACGGTTCGTTTAAGGGTTAACGAGCGGCTTCCAGATGTTTGTGCATATTTATGTTGCTTTTCCTTGTTATCAGTTCGTTTTGAACTAATATGGAGGGAATCTCAAGTGTGTTTAGCTTTTGAGTTCTTACATGCTTGCGTTCGTGCGGTATTCGACTCTAAGGCTGATAAGGTGCGACATTTTTCTTCCAATAAATGCGTGAGGTCATCGAACAGTGGTACCGTTGATGTAGTTAGAGACATTTCCCATTGCTTCCGACTTTCAGAATCAAGTTTGTTGACAGTCAAGTGTACTAGCCAATCATCGCATTGATCAGCAGGGCGGTTAAGAGCTTTGAGTGCCCGAAAATGTGTCAGAACAGTGTCTAACAGTGCCTTGATGGCAGTAGTGGACTCATCTTTTACCTTAAGAATAGCGAATAAGGCTGCTAGATGTGAGTTGACAATTACTCTCTGGACATCGTATCGATTTTTCAAACATGACCAGGCTTCATTGGAGCTGTCATCTGTATTGGGGAACGACTGAATGACATTAAGTGGCTCACCTTGCAAACTATTGCGTAAATAATGCAATTTTTGACTTCCTGTTAGTGTCTCATTATTGTGAACTAGTGAAACATATCAGTCATGAAACGATTTCCATTCGTAAGGCACACCATCGAATGTAGGTAGCGTAATAGGCGGTAGTTTGAATACGGGTCGTAGTGTGCTTCTGAGGAAATGTTCATCGAAGGATGTGTTGTTATTGGTGTTGCCTGTTCACTTAGTTTAAACACTGATAGCAGTCGGTAAAAATTACTTAATGCTCCCCTATACCACTCTTCAGCTTGAATAAACTCATCTTCTTGCGTTGATATAGTGGCTTGTCCGCAGAATTCTAGTACTAGATTATGAGCTAGTTGAAAGGCGTTCCATTGATTGTTAAATATCTTAATTAAAGCTTCAATACTGCTTTGATGATGTGTGCCTACTGCATGTTTACTTGCAGCTAATGAACGTTTACTGCAGACATCGTGGAGATACAATTTTACGTAATAAGTTTGAGATTAAGTGACGTCCTTCCCTTTCTCGTGCTTAGTATGTGACAAGTAAGAAATAACAGAGCTTGCAAATGATAATTGTCGTCGTTCGCGTTTTCTTTACCTCTTGAAAATGCTGGATGTCTTGCTATCGAGAATTGCACATTTGATAATAATATCCTGGATATGCGGGATGTCGACTTGAGACATCTGACTATGTCTGTCGCAAGATAACTCCTCACTTGTAGTTTAGCCAAAATTTGCTTGGACTGCGCCGCAGTGAAATAATTAACGAGCGTGCCACTTTTACCGACACCTAATGGTCTCTTTTCTTCTCAATCTGGCTCGAAGGACCAACAAATATGTGGCGGTGTATTAGCGGGTTCAAGATTGAGAAATAAAAATACGAAATTCAAATTAATTAAACAAAACTTTAATTAAAAAAACCAAGCGACGTGACAGAAATATAATTGTTTTTTCCATAAGGCTATTCGATAGAAACTATTACGGTCAGTGAAGTGAAGTCAGAACTGAATTACTGGTTTTGATGGAGATATATACTTCCGAGTCATTGCGGCTGCAACAGTATGCCCTCCATTTCATGTTTATAGCTCCTCAAATTGCAATCCACCTGATTGCTACAGTTGGCGTAGCATCATATATAAAATGAAGCTTACCACTAAAATCTTCTATAAATTCCTCCAGAAGATACGAGTCCCATTTCACAATTAAATTGAATTTTACTTTTGTAATCTGTTGTCTGTTAGTATTGGAAGCAGACTTATTACTTATACAGGGTGTCCCAGATTATTTATTTATTTATTTATTCATTCCGCCTACCGATTTACAAAATCTCACAGACCAACAATAGGAAAAATAGTTCTTAAAAAAAATAACATGCACTAAGCTTAAACTATAACTATATACATAGTAAAGGTTGAATTATAGATAAAAATAATAAGTAAATGAGGTAATCAAAAAAAAAAGAAAATTATAGAGTGAAAACAACTATAAAATAATTGGCAATACCGCGATAATCATAATAAAAATATACAATGCAACAAAACAGCTAAGAGAAAGAAGCGATGAAATAGCTTACATATTTCTTAATTGAGCATCTATTTTCATTAAAGTCAATCATGTAACTACAAAGATTAAACTGTCGAACAGATCGAGCAATTGGACCATTAAGGCAGTAATTTGATTTATGAAGCGATTCATGTAAAATGGAGAGAACCTCAAATTTCTAGAGGGAGTGTAAAAGTAAATATGCTCAAGCAGGGAAGGAGAGACAATTCTGTAATCCAGCAGATCCTTTATAAACATGACATCACGGGTCTTCCGTCTAGTAGATAATTTTTGCAAGTCAATGAGTTGACATCTTGCATGATACGGGGGTAGATCGGCAATCCAGTTCAGCTTCCTCAAAGCGAACCTGGTGAATCTCCTCTGAACACCCTCCACCCTGTTACTGTGAATAGCGTAGTAAGGATCCCATACAACAGAACAATACTCAAGAATAGGTCTGACTAAGGACATATAAAGGCTTTTAAGAGTATAGGGATCAGACAATTCAGCAGCACGGCGCCTAATAAAGCCAAGACGAAAATTTGCCTTACTCACAATACAATCAATGTGCTGGGAGAAAGTCATACGAGAATCTACTATAACACCGAGATCAGTAGCAAAATTACATTTAGAAACAGGAGTACCATTAATAAATAAGTCAAATAAAACTGGTGTAGTCCTTCTAGATAACGTTAAGTGCTTACATTTAGATGAATTCAGAGATAAACCATTTAGGTAGCACCAACGAGTGAATCTATCAACATCCTTTGTAAGGCTGGCAACATCGCCAGCATTACCAATCTTGATAAATATTTTTAAATCATCGGCAAACCCAAGGCATGATGAAAAATTGAAAATATTAAAAACATCATTAATAAAAATTATAAAAAGAATGGGGCCTAAGTGGCTGCCCTGTGGAACGCCAGATGGAACGCGAATAAAACGAGATGTCACATCATTTATCACAACCATTTGCCTACGATCAAACAGATAAGCAGAAATCCAGCTGAGCAATGAGGAATGAAAGCCGAGCTTACTAAGCTTAGCAAGAAGCAGGAGAATGTTAACCCTATCAAATGCTTTGCTGAAATCTGTATAGAGGACGTCAACTTGACCAGAGTCCTCCATAACACTTAGGGAATAATTAACAAATGATACAAGATTGGTCTCAGTAGATCTTCCTTTAATGAAACCATGTTGAAGAGGAGAAATGTGCTCCTTGACAAAGAACGATATTTTATTGGTTACAATACTCTCAAACAGCTTAGGAATAACAGAGAGCTTACAGATTGGACGGTAGTTCATGACATCGTTTTTAGCACCAGCTTTGTGGAAAGGGCACAGCACAGAGAGCATCCATTGATCAAGAAACACTCCTGATGACAGAGAAAGATTGAAGATGAGATACAGAGGTTGAGATAATGCCTCACAACAACAAAATACAAGGACAGCTGGAATACCGTCAGGACCAGAGGAAGACGACTTACCAAGGTTGTTAAGGGCATCAGTAACATCATCAATCGATATAAATAATGACCCCAAATCAACCGATGAGGGTATGCTATTCAAAAGGTCATCATCTAATGGTTGTCCAGTATCCTCGACGTAAACAGACTCAAAAATAAACTACAAACATCACTAGTGTTCTCAGCTACCATACCATTATAATGGACACAGGAAGGGAAACCATAAGAGTTCCTTTTACCATTAAGAAAGGACCCAAATGTTTTGGCGTTATGCTTAATGTCAGTTTCAATAGAGCTCAAATATTGCCTGTATAAAAACTTGTTCAAAAACTCATACTCTTTCCGAAGTCTTTTAAAAAGAATACCATCGTTTACATCACACGTCTCACTATATTTTTATGGGCCGCATTTCGAGCATTTTTTAATTGAGCTAGTCTATAATTTCTCCATGGGTGGCCAGAATTGACTCTCCTAGATGCTAAGGGCACATGAGCAGAAATAATGTTATCAAAAATTGAAACAAATTTGGTAAACGCCTGCATTAAATCGCATTCAGAAAACAAACCCTGCCAGTCAATTAGATTCAGCTCATCATTTATAGCCGCATAATTGGCCTTTTTGAAGTTATAAAAATATAATGAATCACTCAAATTAGGATTACTAATAGTACTACTATGTGTAATAAAACCAATTACAATTTCTAGTGCATAATGGTTTACAGTATCTTTGGAGAAGTTAAAGGATGCAGAATTAACAGTTGAAAGTAAGTTTTCGCTAACAAATACTAAATCTAGAAGTCTACCTATAGAGTTCGCTACTGCATTAACCTGAGTAAGAGCCAATGACAGAAGTCCGTCCACCAAACAGCGTTCGACATCCTTCAAAATATTAAGAGGAATAAGCATCTTGTCTTCATCACTCCATAACCAGTTGATATTGCCGGCATTGAAGTCACCAAGTACAACAATGTGATCGTTATCCTGAACCATATTCTCCAAGATTGAACCAATATTTAAGATATTGTTGCGAGCGTGGCCTTTGGTTCGTTATTTAAAACACAATATTAAATAATTAATATGTAAGTTCTTTATTACACTTAAATCATATAAAGTTCACAAACATTCATCTAATCAACTCAACTCTAATTATCGCTAACACTGTACTTTCAATTATCGCAATCTAATTACACACTATCGCTTCTTTATTACTTTCGCTTCTTAACACTGCAACGTCTAAAACAAGACTCTTTTTCTGGTGATGACAACTGTTATATTTATACCCTAGAAACACTCCGGATTATTCTGGAGTGTTCTATTCCAAAAGCTTCTTGACTATTCTATTTGTTCTATTCCTGTAGATTTCCTGTAGATTTCATAATCGATTCTCCGAACCTGAAGTCATTTACTCTCCGAACCTGAAGTTGTTTATTGCCAGTAGATGTCACCAGTTGTCTCTTTCTATTGCACGTAACAATATGCTTGTCATAAATCTCCACATTTGAGTTAGGCGGGATGTATGAGACAAAGAAAAAGACACTTACATCAGCAAAAGATACTCGAACACAAATCTGCTCAATCTCATAAGACGAATGAAATAATGGAATTTCACGAGATTGGAAGGTTGAGTTAATTGCCAACAGGACACCTCCACCACGGGTAAGTCCAGATTCAACAGCACGATCGTTGCGATAGACCAAATATGAAGGATTAAAAATTTCAGAAGAATGAAATGATGGGTTAAGCCAAGTCTCAACCATCGCGATGACATTATATGAGTGTTGAGTAGAGCTAACATAAATGTCGTTGACCTTAGTCGTAAGACCGCTCACATTTTGGAAATATCAGGATATAGAAGTATAAGCCATTGATGAAGTAATCAATGATGTTCTCTGAGAAACAGGGCAGGTACCAGTTACGAGATCATCACCCTCATGTATAAGGGTGCCACGAATTAGGTGTTCAGAAGAATTGATTGCTGAGCATTTGTGTTTTTTGCAAGTTTACAAATTTACGCACAACTATCCTACATGGCCAGACATCATCCTTAAGGAGGTGCGGGGATAAGTAATCGGGGACACCCAGCTTGAACGTCAAAAATCTCAATGAAGACAAGTCGACATCTCTTTTTATTAAACGCTTGCTTGCAGACCAAGATGTTGGGTCAATATTAAATTTAGAAGAAATAAACTTGATTACCTTATCCTCAGTAGTATTAAGTGGCTCAAGACGCGATAAGTGAAGCCACCTACGTTTGTTGACAGCAGAGATCTCACGGCAAGCAGAGGTACCAACTATCTTAGGCTGCCGCCTATCATTCCCATTAACTCTGACCGCAATGTGATCAAGATCACTGGAAGGTGATGCCATTTTATTACCCTTTGCAGCAACATCATCAGCAGCAATAGGACAACCACCATCAGTGGTGCCCACAATCGAAACAATACCCTATACACTATTGTCATCATCATTGACACCGCTACCGCCGACGGTGGCATGTTAATTAACTTACCAGCAAAAGATCCGTTCGGGCTTCTTACCAGGTTACTGATTTGACTAATCATTTTATCATCGTTTGTAGACAGCGCATTCAATTGATTAAGAATTATTTTAATAACACGATCCTGTTGAGACAACTGTTTTTTACTTTCAATAAGCTCACATAGCAGCACATCAAACCTATCTAGAACGGGTTTTTTTTAAAATGAATGCACTCATCACACATATAGAGAACATTATTCTTTGTTAAAATACTTTTTAGGTCATAATCAGGTAAGTTGGCACATTTGGTGCAAAAATCGTTGCCACATACACCGCCACATTTTGCATTAAGCCCATTCCTAATTGTTGACCCACACTTAGCACAGTCGAGTGGCACTTCGACTAAGTAAGACATAGACAATTATCAACAACGTTAAATAGATAGATAAAAACAGTTAGCGCCAGGAGGCAAGGTATAGCTC
This sequence comes from Dioctria linearis, assembly GCA_963930735.1. Taxonomy (NCBI): domain Eukaryota; kingdom Metazoa; phylum Arthropoda; class Insecta; order Diptera; family Asilidae; genus Dioctria; species Dioctria linearis. Next base: position 18,605,259 of record OZ005742.1, on the reverse strand, counting down.
ACAAACTCTACGCGGATACAAAAGTACTCAACCAATTAACTAACACAATGCGAATTAACTTATTATGATTCATCAAGATTAAACGTAACTATTAAAAAAAAAATAAAAGCAAAAAAAAAAAAACACGTTATAATTCAGACAGTCGAGAGGCGAAGTACAAAAAAATAAAAACAGTCCACATGTTATGGTATTCATATACTAAAAGTACGGCACTGAATAAATACCACCGTGACGAGATAAAATAACAGTTTAAATCACAAACAAAGAATCAAAAGAACTAAAATTCAGACTATTAAATGGATATCAGTACGAAATTAACTTTGTAAAATTATGAGTTAATCACTTTAGTTTTTATTGGGAAAAAATTTCTATTCAGAATTTTATACGTAGACTAAATTTTAATAAACACTCAAACGGAAAAAAAAGAAAAAAGAATGTGAAATATTTTTAGGCGAATTTACTTCGAAAAAAATTAATATAAGATTTTCGATTACAAATTACAGCATCTTTCAGTATTGCATACTCAAACTGGAACAACCTGTACATATCTGCGATGCTGAGGCTCCTAATTCAGTTTAGTGCTATAGTTCGGTTTTATTGAAAAGAATTCACCACTACTAGATTTGTGTGTTCCCATTTAAATTTTGTGGGCAAAAACAGAAAAAAAGTGTCGAAGACTTGTAAGCTATTGCCAGTGTGGATGGTGCGATTTGATTCGGCTAATCGAATGCCACCTAATTGACACAGAGGAGCGCTTCCATATAAAAGGTTCGTTGACAAGAAAGAAGAGGAACAAGAAGTGTCTCGAAAAAGACTTATGAAAGGTTTTGCTTAGGAGGAAAATCAAAAAGTAATCACGAAAAATAAAGAGGATCCAAACGATGAACAGGGAAAACAAACATCGGGTAGAGAATCGAGGACTAGTGCTAGAAAAAGGGAATTTTGACAATTCTTAAAAATATCATATTTCAGCTATCCAGCACGGCTCCGCCAAATTTGTGTCCAACTTTAGAATCATCTGTATATACATGTACTACATACATTTTGCTTGCAAGGGTCAATATCCTAGAAATGAGATGCGCGTATCCAGCACAGCTCTTTTTCATGGCTTCAACGGTTCTATGAGCATCTTTAGTACGACTCAGCAGTTTTATTTGTGTTCAATTTCACTGTGACGAATATGAGCGTGGCTCCGGCTAGTCCTTATCAACGCCAATGTCTGCTAATTGAGAGTGTCCACCACGATTCCAGCATAATATCATCTATATATATGTATATTATATAGTACCCACTAATTGTCAATATCAGCTGTAGGAGCGTTTCCAAATTTCTTCATTTCGATATCATCTGTGGGAGCGTGTACAGCACGGTTCCGTCAATTTTTGTTCAACTTACGATAATCCATGCGAGCATGGTTTTTATTTCACCTATTGTAGGGTCCTAAATTTTAAACTAAAATTGCATTTAGCCAGTAAGCAGTGGCATACCGGAACATCTCGGAGGCGACTCTGCGATGGATCCTCAACAACAGAATTCATGTAAGCCGCCGCCATCTAATTATTTCTTTATTTGATTATAAAAATATCAATATTATATTATTATTCTCTAAGTTAATATTTCACATGTACATGTATGAGTATCTACTTCTATCTATTGTGTTCCCGCACCAACAAAAATTTTGAATATAACGTAAATTTGTTTGAACAGATTGAAACAACAAAATTATACAGTATAAGGATTCCAGTGCTTAGATTTGGTCATATTTAATTCATTTTTTTTGTAATAATTCTGTAAATGTTGGGATAGCAAATACATTTTGCTTGATAGTGCTAAGTCTGCTCGTAATTAGGAAATACCTTTTCTTGTTTTCACGGAACTTTAATTGTTCCTACACATGTTATGCATCTTTAGTTTTCAGTAAAATAGTTTTTGTTTATAACGTAATGGCGCTGAGTTTTTCTTACTCCTGTACTCTCCTGGAGCCCCTTCTTGCAATGAAGGTTCACTAGGTTTACTACTACTCTCTTTCAGATCACCAATAGAGACACTGAAAAATACTCTGCTCTCAGTGTCGTTGGGTGGATGGGGCAAACAGAAAGAAGGCAGAACATCTGCGACTTCACAGGAAGTAATGGTAAGTGATGTAAAGGTCCCTTCTGGACCGGGTGTGTTGCGGCATTTTCATTTTGGCACGACATTTTTTTGTATATGGCAGGTGACAGCGCCAGGTCTTCATGGAACCCCCACATTCTCCGCCAATAGCTGAGGCGAGCTAGCGTGCTGCCCTCCACTTCAACGCTGTCTACCGAGTGATCTGTCAGCTCATGCTGGCAGTCTCGACTTCACGTCAAAGCCAATCGCTCAGCATAGTTCCATAACAAAGTCCATAAAATTTTAAGTGTGTGTTTTACTTATGCGTTTTGATTAAAATTCAACTAATATTCACTTTCCGTATTTGACTGTTTTAGCAGAGCTGACCTACTGCAACAAAAACTCACATTCATCAAGCCCAGTTTTCAATTATAAATTGTATTGAACAATTGCAACGTTTCAGCTTGAGCTTTGAGCAAATGTAACTCAAATTTCTCATAACGAAATTACAGATTGAAATTTTAGAGCCATCATCATGCAAGTTTAATTTTACCCTAAAACAAAAATAAAATTAAAGATACTTTTTTAATAATGTGTTCATCTTCTTTATTTTTCCAATAATTAGTGCAGTATAAAATCAATTTGAATACGTTTTCCTTTTAACTACATTATTAATTTCTTTGGCAGTTTGCTTATATTTCTATATCAACTATTGGTAGATACCTGTAATATTATTATTAACGAAACCATGTTTATGATTTAAGTATTCAAAAATGTTATTAACGAAATTATGATAAACAAATTATTTTTTTAGAATATTTTATTCCTATAGAGTTTCTACATAGTTGAAATAGCTTAAAATTTGGGCTAGATGTGTGACTGGAGGGATGATCAGATTCAATAAGGACGGATTCCATCCAAGAATAAGGGCTCTACTACTGCTACTATGGTCGACACTTTTTTCCTTAGGTAGGCAAGGGGAAAATATACATTCGCTGACTTCGAAAGAGAATTCGATGCCGTAAATCGGGGGAAAATATGGAATGCATTAATTCGCATTAACATAAAAAATTATAATACGCATGCTCTAAAACTATGCCGAGTCTACAATTCTCCACAATGGACACATCAATGATCCAATAAATCTTTAATCCGCACTAATTATCCTCACATTATCCTGGTAGCCAATGCTCATCAGTTTACAAAATTTGAGTACCGGTGCGGGCGTGTGCTTTTCTGTAACTAACACAACTTTTTAGTCAACTATGATAATGTGAGTACTTATACTTTATGTGGTTGTACAACAAGTAACCTTTTTACTAAGTTCCTCAATGAGTTTCTTCGCCAACTCATTTATGAGCTCATCAATAAATTGATATGGATACTGCTCTGTAGATCCAGTGCATCTAATCCACGAGTGAAAGGCAGATAAATGGTGTTAAGCAATCATTAAATTGCGAAGTGTATAAATGGGTTTAGTCCCGGAGCTAGAACAAAAATCTGCATTACATTCATCCATTCAACCAATCATCATGCACTCATCAGTACGCTCATGACCATTGGTGATACCAGGGTTGAGACCAAGTGATGAGAATAGCTAACACAATGACCGTTAATAAGTCGACTAGAAGGCAGATTGTATCGTCCACTCATTCTACAAGCAAACTAAGTTAACCATTCTAGAAGTATTTTCATTTACCTATACCGAAGCGAAATATGAGCTGTGTTCTTTTGCGTACCTTGTTCTAAAACTCTCATATACTAGAGAGAACAAATTTTTCTGTCGATTGATGTGAACTATTTGTACTGTTCGCTTCATTTATAAATCTTCTATGAAAATTTATGAGGAGTTCTTTTGTGTACCTTTTGTTCTGCCCTGTTCTGCGGACACAAAAGAACACAGCTATAGATTATTAAGAAAGCTAGCTACAACAAAATCCAACGGATCAATTAAAAACCAAGAACCAATAACGATCCAGATAAAATGAAGAGAGTAAAAATTGATAAAGTGGGAAACACAATTGCACCGTTTCGATCCAATACGTACAAATGTCAAATTTGCTTATATGAGACGTACGTGTAATTGGACACATTCGCCGAAATAGATCGAAACGGATCGAATCGAAACGGAGGAGTTGAGCAAATTTCAACTTTTACGGATGACATAACCTAGAAAAATTACCTGTATAATGTTTGTGTATAACTCAAGATGGATGAAGAAGTTTTTATTGAAGAAATCAACAAATTTTAAATTAATGTAAAAAGAAAAGACAAAATCTGGAAAAATTTCAATGAGAAATTTGAAACTGATGGTAAGTTTGAACGGAACAATTGTGCTTATGCACGTAACGGATCGAATTGAATCGAATCGAATTGAATCGGAACGGCGGAATTGTGTTTGGCACTTAAGACACGCGCTTAGAACGCGACCTACACACAAAATTACTCATCAGGCGTATTTAGACTGAAAAAAGAAATATAGGAAGACCAATAATAAGAAATCAAATGAACAGAGTGAAGTGAGTAAGGAGAAAAACCAAAAGTTTCAGCCACAACTCTAAATTGAGCTAGGTCTTATCTTCCCTGTCGTTTTTCATCGGCATCCTCCTCAAATGTGTTCTAAAATAGTACTAATGAAGTCTGTTTTTATTGCTGCTTCTGTGTCTAGTCTCAAGTGTGACTCTTGTATCAGGGCGTGGATAAGGTCCGAGTTCTTATGAACACTCCAGATACACGAAAGAAGATACACACTGCACTAAAAACAAATTTTCTTAGTACTCTTTTAGAACACAATTGATGGTGAAGGTAAAAAAATGGCAGGGGAATCGAGTTTAGCTCAACATTGACTATAGTACACGAAATAGTTTTTTTCCTATGGCTTGTCTCAAGTGTGTTTCTTCATGTAAAAACGGCTACAATAAATTTAAAAATTTCGTGTATTAATGGATTCATCAAGCCATTTAATTGTAATTTAATTTAATTTCTGTTTTAGTACTCCTATAAGAGAGGACTAGGGCACACCTAAAATTAAATTAAAATTTTATTTGTGTTATTTTATATTAAAATAACGCATATATAGCTTTAATTTTAATTCAAGTGCGCCCCAACCTTCTCTGACCGAAGCACGTACTAAAGCACAAATAAATGGCTTAGTGAATATGACACTAAATAACTCTTAAAATAATAATATTTAATTAAAGTATAGAAATGAATATTGTATAGGTGTCTAGTTTTTTCATAATCTTTTCTTTGCGAAATTAATCCATGCCTATAAGTACAGATTTCTTGAACGTGAAAGAAACTTGAAAGAAACTTGATTTTGAAGGGCCTCTAAAACTAGACATCTCATTTGAAATCTGTATATCCTTTAACTTAAACTAAACCTACTTATACATGTATATCGAGTGTCATTGTCCAAATTTATGAAAAAAAAGCTCCTATTTGTATATCCTACTTTAGCACGAAATTCTGCTACAATTTATACCGCGGTCCCATTTATCATATCATATCCAAGCTCAAAGAGACTAGCATGAGACTTTCTTCTCTCTCTTTCTATTTGATCTAAATCAAACGATTCAAAACCATTAGATGGATCCTCCTCTTCAAATTCATATTCATGCGAAAACTTCTGTTGTTGTTGTGATTTATATTCTGGATATTCGGAATTCGATCTAAACATGGATTTCATAGAATAACTTGACGGAGATGTTGGAATCGCTGCTGGCCACTGAACTGAAAGATTATTACTCAGCTTACGTTGTAAAGTGTTAACTGAATTAATATCATCATACGACTTATGAAGAATTTCATTCGAATTAAATGCATTTTTTGATACTCCACCATTATATCCTCCACCAACCAATGATGATGGATGTTGCTGTCCGCCTAAATCATTTGAATGGAAATTTCTTTTCATAAAACATCGCGGAAGTGTTCTAGTTTGTACGAAAGTATCATCTCTTAACTTATCCCTACTCAAGTATTGGTCATGGCAATTATTCCAGATTCCTGAGTCATAACGATCCAAGTCAAAAAGACTCTTTGGATATGTCTTATCGAATGGTCGATGGGAGGAATTCGAATTCCGGTGACGTGGCTCCATATATGAGTTTCGTCTGTTTTTCGTGAGGGATGAGTAGTCGTCAACTATAAAAATACTCTCCTCTTCCTGGTCCCCAATGTCTTCTATGTAGTAAATATCTTTCGGTTTTGGCCGCATTCCAGCTTTCTTGCAGAATTCTTTGAAAAGCTCATCCTTTGATTTTCGTCCTTTTGCCAAGATTCCACGTGAAAGTCCGCAAATGTCATTCAAATGGTCCTTCGAATTGTTGCTTTCATTTTTCTTATTGTTCTTCTCAACTTTTTTTGAGGCATTACTGGTGCACTTCGCATTACTTGCGTTGCTCGAGTATATTTCAGTGGCTGTAGAGACACTGCGAGTTAAAGGAAACTCCTGTGGCAATTCGTAAAATTGAAATGTTGGTGCTGGTTCAGTATAGAGTTCATTTAAGCTTTTCGCAATGTCCTTAGAATGAAGGTCACATTTTAGCGGTCCCTCGAAATAGTATCTAAAAAGGGGGAAAAAATATTTATTAATTATGGACTTTGAATATACTTTAGTTTATTTTATAGTAAAAGTAGAGAATTGGAAACACATCACGTAGGCTTTTATTTCAAAAGCTCATTCAAACTACAGGATTCTCTCCAGACGGCAGAGTTGTAAATCCATTCCTCGTTCCTGTTTGATAATGGACAATACTATAAATGGGGTCGCCGAATGTTGCGATAGCATTTATTGCTGCTTGCTCTGGCTGTGAATGTTTATTTCTTGGAAACGGGTACATGGTCGACTTACTTAGTTGACTGGAAAAATTAATTGAGTGAATAAGCGAAGCGTGGACAATTTATATGTTATTTCCATGTGATAGTTCCTTTTAAATTTATACACGGTTTTAAATAATAGGTCGAGCCTCTATACAATTGCAGTGGAAATGCATCTTAAATTTTACAGGGTAACAAGCGAAGATATTTTAATTTTAGCACTCAAACCGTACTTTGAGTTGTTAATTTAAAGGTTCCTATGGTTCTAAAGATTTAAAGTTTTACTTATTATGGACTCTATGGCTAAGTACCCATTTCGACTGTGTAAAATATCAAATGCAATGCGTATTCCGTGCTTCCGTGCTTCGTTTGGAGAGAGTAGATTGTAAGGAAAGTTGATAGAGCCTCTTAGAATAAGGTAAGTGAGAAGACCACAGGTTCGTTCGAAGGAACGCCAAGAAAAGTGAATTACAGTAGCCTATGATACATACATATGTACAACTTAGTAAGGTGTCCAAATAAGACTCCCATAGCTACCTACTCAAAATGGTTTTTACCAAAAGTTAATTAAAAAATTGCTTTAACTACATTTTTAACTTGCTCAAAATAGCAAAAATGTCATTTCTTATTTACAATTAAGTCGATGTAATCCTTAAACAGGAAATGCATGTCGGAAACGACGCCCATATCTTTAACGTCCTCGAGAGTCTATCTAATTTTATCCCGTCAAGATTATAATCGAAGTGTAACAGAGGAGTCCCCCACGTGAAAACACGATGTTACATGATACTTTTCTTACCAAACCAGTTCAAGTTGTGTACACATTTCGGTTTGAAGTTACTTCAAATGCAATTTGTAAAATCCTTATGCATTAATTTTTAAAGGGCTTTACACAATTTGTTTATTTTTAAGATACCAAGGGCAAATAAACGTTTTTAAAGCACAAAGCAAACGTCGAAGGTAAGTATATATTTCTGGTCCATAAAGTGTACCCAACCAAGCAAAACTTTTCAAATAAAATTGGCATACCTACTTGTAGTATTTTTTGGTTTGTTGGTGTTGCCTCGCAATTCAGGTGCTGGGGGTGATTCTGATCTCTTTGTCGTAGCTTAGCGTATACTTAAGTCACTTATTTTGACATTTCACCTAAAATTTGTCGTACTTTTATATTCACCATATTCATTTTGATTTATCCTTTGCATTAACCACAAAATGAACTAAAATGAATTTTCAATGAATTACCGTCAGAATATACGCCTAAAAGTACGACAAATGAGTCAACTGCTACCGAGGTAGTGACAAAAATCATAAACTATGTTAAATGGATTTTCTACAGCAACTTAGAGCAATACAATTGCCTAAATTTGAAATAATATTTTGGAATTAGTAATATAAGGTGTCATTTTCAGTTCATTCTACGTAATGCAAGACTTGCTGAGATGAACAAAAATACAAAAAAAGCAGTGGAAAAGTTCATTTTATTTTGTCGTATATTCTGACATTAAACTATGACAAAAGATCAGAATCAACCCCAGCAGGGTGATTCTGATTTTATACGACAAAATGTAAAGAACTTTTACACTGTTTTTTTCCTGTTTTTATTCACTTCAGCAATTCTTGCATTACGTAGAATGAACTGAAAAAAAAAAAAAAAAATATTATTTTGAATTTCGGCACTTGTATTGCTCTAAGTTGGTGAAGAATATCCATTTACCATAGTTTATAATTTTTGTAACAACCTCCGAAGCAGTAGGTGGTTCTGATCTTTTGTCGTACTATTTAGGCGTGTTATTTGACATATTTTGTCGTACTTTGTTTTCAACTGTTTTTTTTTGTGTCTTCACTATACCACAAAATGAACTATAATGAACTTTCGGTTAACAAACGTTAAAAAACACGTCTAAATATGCGACAAATTAGTCAACTGCTCAAGAGGTTGTGACAAAAATCTTACACTGTGGTAAATGGAAATTCTACCCCTAATTAGAGCATTACAAGTTCTTAAATTCGAAATATTATTTTGAATTTTTAATGTGAAGTGCAAGGGCTGCTGACCTGAATAAAAACACGAAAAAATCAGTAGAAACGTTCATTTCATTTAGGCGTATATTTTGACATTCAAGTACGGCAAAAGATCAGAATCACCCTCAAGTTGCCTAATTTTTGTCGTACTTTTAAGTGTGTATTCTGACATTAATTCATTGCAAATTGATTTTAGTTTATTTTGTGGTTGATGAAAAGGATAAATCAAAATGAATATGGTGAATATAAAAGTACGACAAATTTGTAATAAAATGTCCAAATAAGTGACAAAAATATACGTCTAAGCTACGACAAAGAGATCAGAATCACCACCCAGGCTTAGCATGCAACTTCGGTAATTATGGCGCTTTTAGTAGCATTTAACGGTAAATCATTAAACGTGACTAACACTAAAAGCACTTCACATCAAAAACAAGAACCGAAAAAACGTATAGGGGAAGATCGGGTAGCCCCGGACGGCGGGTAACCGCGGACATTTAAATTTCTAAGAAACTAACCACGTTGCGTTGGTAATGCTTCATTTTAAATGTGCGCCCTCTGGAATGAAAATAAATCCAAATCAGTTGCAACGTAGGCGGCGAGTAAGTTACACGTGAGTGCGTGTTTTGTTCTTGGCAAACAATTTTCGTCAATCCTGTCAAACTTCATTGAAGGTTATCAAGTTCAGTAAGTAAGTGTGCATATTTGTCTTTTGTTTAATGTTTTAGGAAATGTTATATATTTTAAGGTTGTAATAATATTTATAACATTTCTTGTACTATTTAAGAGCTATGTTTAAAAATTTTGCCTGATAGCGATCGGGTACCCCCGGACATGATAATGTCGGGTACCTCCGGACGTGGTTTTATATTTTGTATTCCTCAATATTGTGTAACAAACTACAATTGTCTTGTCAGTTTGCTTATTTATGGACACTAATTTGAAATGTTTTTACTATTGTTGCAGAAAGATTAGAAATATGCCAAAATTTAAGGGAAGAATTAGTAATAGAGGTAAATGGGACGAAAATAAAATGAAAGAAGCAGTTAAATGTGTGATGGATGGCAAATTATCAGTAAGACAAGCGGCAGACAGGTATGATGTACCAAAAAGCTCACTTCACGATCGTCTGAAAGATTTGAAAAATGGCAAAGAGATTACTTTTCACCCGAAGTTGGGGCGATTTGAATCTACATTTTCTGAGAACTTTTCTGTGCAACTGTATGAACACGTTAAAGAACTGGACAATCGTCTAATGCCATTGAGTAGGAAGGAGTTTTTTAAATTAGCATTTGATCTAGCAGAAAGTCTCAAAATCCCACATAGATTTAATAAAGAGAAAAGAATGGCAGGAAAAGACTTCTTTTACAGTTTTATCAAAAAATATCCGGATATGGTTTTAAGAACTCCCGAATCGACTAGCATTGCGCGGGCTGTTGGGTTTAATAAACCGCAAGTTAACCGTTTCTTTGATCAGCTTGTTCATCTTCAAGAGAAATACAAATTCTCTCCTTCTCGAATTTACAACGCCGATGAAACAGGGGTATCAAATGTGCATAAAAATGATAAAGTCATTTCGATAAAAGGTAAAAAGCAGGTTGGCAAATTAACGTCTGCAGAAAGAGGTCGAAATATTACGTTAACTTTTGCAATGAATGTCACTGGCCATTTTATACCACCCCTTTTCATTTTTCCTCGGAAGAAAATGGATAAGAACGGTCGCTTGATGATAGGAGCTCCACCAGATAGTATTGCGATTCCACAAGAGAGCGGATGGATGAACGGTGACGTGTTTTTGCAATGGTTGCAGCATTTTAAACAGCATGTTCAGCCAACAGAAACAAATCCTATCCTCTTAATCTTAGATGGCCATGCTAGCCATAAAGAGCTGGCAGTTATAGAATATGCACGGAAATATCACATTCATATGCTTAGCACACCTCCTCATACAACTCATAAATTACAGCCGTTGGACAGGACATTTTTTAAACCTTTTAAGGCCGCATTTGCAACTGCAAGTTCAGCGTGGATGCGACGAAATCCGGGGGGTAGAATTACTGACTATGATATTGCTGCGCTTGTGGACGAAGCCTTTAGCAGAGCAGCAAGGCTTGACATAGCACAAAACGGTTTCAAATGCACAGGAATTTATCCTTTCAACCCTGAAATCTTCACTGAGATTGATTTTTTGCCATCAATGATGACAGACGTTGCGCAAGAAGCTTTTTCTAGAGACAATATGCCCAATCAGCCTTCAGCGGCCCATTCTTCATCGCCAATGCCCTCCACTAGTCGTGCATTGCTTGCAACTGAACCAGTGCCTTCAACAAGTTCAATAGGTGTATTACAACAGTTGTCACCATTTCCTGATGCATCAAAAAAACCCTTGGTAACGCGGGCTCGAAGAACCCAAAGGAGCGAGATTTTAACATCTTCACCATATAAAAAAGATCTGGAGGAAAGACAGAAAAGTAAAAACACTAAAAAAGACGAAGCTAAGAAACAAAAAGATAAAGGCGCTAAAAAGACGCTGAAAACAGCGAAAAATATTCAAAGCCTTTTCCAAGAAGATCAAGAAAAAGAAACCGAATGCATCATATGTGGAGAAACATTTGAAGAGGACTGGATTCAGTGTCATGAATGCAAAGACTGGGCCCATGAAGATTGTGTTGATATAGATTCATCAGATGTTCAATATTATTGTGATGTTTGTAAGGCCAAAAAACTATTGGGTCACCAGTGATTACTATGTCCGGGGCTACCCGCCTTTGTTTCTGTCGCCAAAAATACAAGACCAAAGTAGTTTTTAAATATTTCTTGAAAAGCAATGTATATGATAAATAATTTTTAATTAATGTGATTGAAGAAGTTCCTAGTTTTGTTTTAAGAGTGAAATAAAGACAGTTATTTTGTTTATTCGTACTTTTTTTTGCAATTCATTTAAGTGTCCGGGGCTACCCGATCTTCCCTACTGAAAAACTCAATTTATTATACTTTAAAACAAGATTTTTGCCCCAATGATTAATAAAATCATGGGAAATAGGATAATCTAATAATTTTACTAATAAAATAGTATATTTATTTCAGATTTAAAGAAAAAACACAACTTTTATGTTTAATCGCGCGAAAAACTTTTTCGGCGGAAAAATTCAACCGATGAAACATAAAAGCTGTGCTTTTCTTAATAATCTGAAATAAATATTATTTTATTGGTAAAATTATTATTTTATCTTTTTGCCATGACCAAAAATCTTGTTTTGAAGTGGAATAGCATACAATGCATGGCATAAATATAATCAGATCAAGCCGATCAATTTACAACTCTATCATTATCATCATTACAAGTAATAACCAACGGGAATTTCTTCGCTACGTGATAAAGAGAATATTTTTGCAAATATAATTTAATTTAACACAGCAGCATGTGAAGCTCTAAATTTCTTGTTGCTATGCATTTTTGTTCGTTGCTAGGCAAATTTTATCATTGATACCGTAAGATCACAGCTGCACTGCCATTTCTTGTAATCATGCGCCGCTGCTACTCTATGAGTGGTGTCGTGTGCAAGCAAGGGCTATATAAACGACAAGCTGACTGATCTCGATCTCTAGCAAAGGTACCCACCATCGAGGATAGATCGCCGGAACATCAGCCACCGTCATCATAGCAGGATGCCCCACATAGGAACTGCCTAGTGAAGGAAGACACCCCACAAGGATACCTGGTCCAAGCTCCAGAGCTCCTCATCCTCCTCAACCGCACCCATCCCAATTTCCCGTCTCATCCTCCTAAACAACAGTTAAAAAACAACCTCCACGGAAACAGCTTAGTGTCGCGCGCGAAGCTGTAATAACCAACAAAAACAAATCAAACATAAAAGTTTTTATTCAATATACATATATAACAAAAGAAGACAAAACCAAGACAATTGTGAAATCAAGGCCAAAATAAAAAGCCTGAGTGTAAAATCTACCCTACCACAAATCCTAACAGGGAAGTTAGGACCACACATTAAGGACAATATATTTTAAATGCGCAAGAAAGTCTCTGATTTGATTTGATTTGATCTCGATCTCTTTTTGTACTTGGCATCGCTTGGGGTAAGTTGGCTAGTTAGGGACTAACATTTACAATCGGGTATCGACTGATATATTAATTACTAATAAACATTAATTTCTGGTCTCGACGGAAATAAAGAATCTTACTTCGGGTCTCGACTGAAGTTAAGATAACTCTTTAAGCCGGGTCTCGACTGACTTAATGAACATTATCTCGGGTCTCGATTGAGATAATATTATTAACATTAACACTTTATTTCTGGTCTCGACGGAAATAAAGAATTGTTCTAACCAAGAACAAAGGGCTTAGCATTAGCTTACAGCCACAGTACCAGTACCATCCACTTGTAATATTTAATATTATTCATATATCTATTTGATCATATTTTGACTTATGTACAGAGTTTTGTCTCAACATATCTATTTCTGAAAATTGTACATCATAAATCGGTGTCAAATAGTGCGTTTTCTAGTGTGTGTTGATCTCTGACCCAACAATTTATATAATTCTGTCTTAATACAATTACTCGAGATATTTAAGATAAGCAAGTGTGCCAGTGTTTTGAAGTTAAATTATTCTAACTTTTATTCTATATTAATCCTATATATTTAATGTCTATTTGTATATCTATTATTAACAATCCTGTAAGTGTGTTTTCCCATACTTTTGAATCGTTGACCTGAAACCTTTTTATACATAATCTGATCTTAATAGTGGGAGATTCTAAAAACTAAGTGCAGTAGCTTCTTGAAAGTCAAAGAAAGTGAACAGTGTTGATTTGTTGTTAGGAAATAGACCACTGATCTTGATCCAAATTTACCAGTGCACTCATTTCAGTCACTTAATCAAATTTGCGTGTACGTTCTATTAACGGACAGTACATTTTATGGTCCTTCGAGCCGGATTTAAGGTCTGTGTTTTATCTTATCAATATTTTAATAATAATAATAATCTTATTCCCATTAGGAACCACGTTCCACCATTAAGTGACGAAACATCGTGAAATATATAGGAAAGTACGGTACAGAGAACACAATACTCTCTCTCGTCTCTCTGTCTTTCCTATAAAAAGGTATATACATTAGTCACGATATTACGTCCCAGCACATCAGCTGCAATGTGTCAACTCTATATAAAAACCCGGTAGAGGAATTTAGATAGTTATTTTTTTTGCACAAATAGAAGATAGATTTAAAAGTATATCAAAAATTATTTCTGTATTCAAATTAATCACTGAGATAAAAACCTTAGGACAACATGAATTAGAAATATGTTCCAAAAACTTTGTAAAATTTTATAACAAAGATGTATAGATGAAAACCCAATCCAGGAAATTGGTTTACTACGGGATTTAATTTTGAATGAAAGGGGTTTGTGCGTTAAAACATATTGCAATACATACTAAATAAATAATTATAATGAGTTACTATTTCTAAATGTATAAATTGTGTTAAAACTTTTCTTTACGTTGCCAGTTCCTATAGCACTCTTTCAGTAAATTAAAATTAATAAAGAATTATCTTCGGTCAGGCATGTGAGCAGGACGCTTAAATGCACTTGCTATATTAAGCATCGAAAAATAAATTGTAAAAAATTATAATTTTTCAGAAGTAATTAATGTATTAGCAAAAATAAAACGCATTAAATAAATATGCATTAGTAATATATATCCCAGTTTGTAATTTCTTTTACTTTTCAGAAAATTTAGGGTCCCAAATGGTTTCTTGCACCCAGGCCCCTTTATAGAAAAGGCCGGAGTAGATCGTTCGAAGATTCGACGTGAAAGAATATAGAAAAGATCTAATCTGAAAAGCGGAGATCATACTGAATCTATGTTTACTGAATAAAATGAAGTAGGAAATCTCTCCTAAAAGTAGTCAATCTTCAAACTTGCCCCCGTATTTTTGTAAAGACAGCTTAGTTTCTTAGTCATTTTTAATGTTTTTGCGATGATAAAAATCCTTGTTTGTACTAAGTACCTATGTAGAGCTCAATTACTACATACTGGATTGAATTGAAGCATTTTTAATACATTTCGCAATCTTTATAAGAAAATTTAAATTAATTTGAATTAAATTGTAACCGTTAACCTTAGATGTATCCCGAACATTGTAAAAATTCTTCCTTCTTCTTTCAAAATCAATATCATTTACAAGAAATAAGGAAGAAATGAAATCACCTATATACGAGTACATACGTGATGTGTCTCTCACAATATTCAATTATTTAAATATAGAAAAACTTCATATGAAAATGCTATTTACCTTCTGTCAACATCATTCTCATATGCCATATTTGCTGGAACTGAATGCTTCTTACAGATAAATCTCGGCACACCTTCATCACTCTCCGAAAGTCGAAGACGTCTGATATTTGCAGTTTCCAAGTCCTTAACCTTCTCGTGGGTATTCATGAATGATAAGCAAGGAATGGTCTAAAATCAATTTACGGAAGGTAAATTCATTTTATATTGACCCATCACACAGATGTTGTTAAGCACTTCCTTCTACGTATCTCTATAGCTCTAGCTACTGTGTGTATAGGTATATATTTTATATAAGTTCAGAGGTTTACCTTATGATGTCCCACCTGCTGCAGGCTGATAAATAGGAAAATGTTGAGAACTCCAACGAATTCTGTGGATACAAATCCAAAGACATACAGAAAGAAACTATGGCCATAAGTAAATTTCAATGGTGGTGGTTGAAGAGTTGATTTCGGCCGCAATTTGGATCCAACTTCAGCTTTGAATATCGATATGTAGGCAATTAATCCAATCAACATTAATAGACCTATTGAAAATATAGTATGGATGAAATCAGATTAGCATTTCATTTATTTGGGGAATTATATTACCTGATACTATAAATAGGATTCCAGCAGTAAAGTAGTAAAGACTGTTTTGATGAGTGCAAGCCGCGATTAAGAACACAAAGAAGCTTATGAGTAGAAAAACTGCAGAAACGACAAAGAAAGGTGCCGATTTTACGACTGTATCTGAAATTATGGATAAAATATTTTTTAAGCTATACAAAACAAATTTTATTAATCATGAGCCATAAAAATCTCAGATATAATCATATTAATAATATTAATATTAATAATTAACTGTGTGAAATCAGAAATTAAGAAAAAGAAAACTTCATTACCCTTAACTTAACCAACTTTGACGGCACCATCTTTCGGCAAAAGAAGACAATTTTAATTTTTTAAAAATGGCCGCCAATGATTAAATTCATTGGAGAAGTTTTTCCAAAGGTTTTATTCGTATTTTTAGAATTACACCAACTCATCTCGTCTTTCTGGGGCAGCATCAGGTTACTGTATAACTACAGCTATACCCATCTCTCTCTATTTACAGTACGTACACAAGAAATCAGTAGGTATTACTTAAACTAAACTTTAGATCGTGTATATCGAATCATAGGATATAAAAAAACGTCGTTGATAACATGTAAAATGAAGCAAGGATCTGAGTTTGGTTCTATTAACTGTTGAGTCTCGAGGTTCAAGCTCATATTTACATTCACAGCCATACTTTTTTGACGCTATACAGGGTGTTTCCTCCAGGGTGGTCAATAGAGAAGGAGGTGATAGTAGGTACTCACCTAGCCAGACAAAAAATTGTATGGCAGGGGGGGGGGAGAGTGTTTCCTCCAGGGTGGTCAATAGAGAAGGAGGTGATAGTAGGTACTCACCTAGCCAGACAAAAAATTGTATGGCCGGGGTGGGGGAGAGGATCAACAGTTTCGGAATTACAGGGTAATTAAGAAAAAAAGCTAGTTTTCCACAAAGTATCCTGTATCTTAAAAAGAGTACAGGGTGTACGATCATCGACTAAAGCTGATTGTATGTAGAGCTTCATGGCCTTTCTAATGACTGCTCAACCGCAGTTACGTACTCCTCTCTTCTCAGGAGTTATTGTGGTCTAAAAAATTTTGATTTTCTAACCTTTTTTTACTTTGACCTCTATTTTTTCTTGCAGAAAGGTCGTTAACATAAATATTTTTATAAAACCTGTAAACTTTAGACACTCCTCTTACCGGTTATTTTGTGAAAAACTAGCTTTTTTCTCAATCCACCTGCAACTTCGAAACGGTTGATATGCTCCCTCCCTGCTATACAATTTTTCGTTTGGCTAGGTGAGGACTATCACATCCTGCTCTATTGACCACTATGGAGGAAACACCCTGTATAAACGTGTTTCAAAAAGTTCCGGAACAAGCTAATTTAAACACACATCTGTAAATTTTAAAATTTTATTTTTCTACAAGGTACCTACGCCTACTTTTGCATGCGATGTTGCAATCTTTCTAAGTGCTCACTGTAGAAATCAGAATCCTTTATTCTGAACCATGTCAGAACAGTATTGCTTGATTCAGTTAAAGAGCTGTAGTTTTCCTTTAATTTATGAAATAAAAAAAAACTCCCATGACCATGCTTGTGATTTTGATCCTTTGTCGTACTTTTTCCCGTAAAATGCTGTCACATATTTTCACCATAGTTCATTTTGATTTATCCTTTTCATAAACCACAAAATAAAGTAAAATGAATTTCCAAAGAATATCAATCAGAATTTATCCTAAAAAGTTCGAAAAAATTTGTCAATGGCTTCCAAGGTTGTCAGAAAAGTTTTGTGTTATGATAAATGGATATTCAACACCTACGTGCAGCAATTCAGGTGCTCAAATTTATATTAATTTTTTTTTTATGTGTAATTCAAATTGTCAGCTTCAATTCATTCTACATGTTGCTCGACTTTCTGTCAGTAGAAAAGAAGCAGAAGAAAAGTTTATTTCATTTTGCAATATATTTTGTCGTACTTTAATGTCAGAATATACGACAAAATGAAATGAACAGTTCTACTGGCTCTTTGTGTATTGTATTCACTTCAGTAAGCAAATTTGTTTTGAAATGTCAAAATTATTGAAAATATACGCCTAAGCTACGAAAAATATGAGAAAAACCCCTCGTTGTACTTTTATATTCACCATATTCATTTTGGTTTATTCTTTCATCAACCACAAAATGAACTAAAATGAATTTCCAATGAATAACCGTCAGAATATATACGCCTAAAAGTTCGACAAAGTTGTGAGAAAAATTATAAACTATGGTAAATGGATATTCTTCATGAATTTAAAGCAAATCAAGTGCTTAAATTCGAAATATATTTTTGCATTTGTAATACGAAGTGCCATTTTCAGTTCATTCTACGTATGCAATGGAAGACTTGTTGAGATGAATAAAAACACACAAAAAAAAGTAGTGGAAAAGTTCATTTTATTTTGTGGTATATTCTGACATTAAAGTACGACAAAAGATTAGAATCATCCCCCAGGAGGGTGATTCTGATCTTTTGTCGTACTATTTAGTCATGAATTTTGACATGTTTTGTCGTACTTCCTTTTCAACACAGTTCATTTTGTATCTCCACTATTATCTTCCACAAAATGAACTATAATGAATTTTCGATGAAAAAATGTATACGACAAATTAGTCAACTGCTCCAGAGGTTGTGACAAAAATTTTACACTGTGGTAAATGGAAATTCTACACCTAATTAGAGCATTACAAGTGTTTAAATTCGAAATATTATTTTGAATTTTTAATGTGAAGTGTCATTTTCAGTTCATTCTACATCATGCAAGGGTTGCTGACCTGAATAAAAACACGAAAAAATTAGTAGAAAAGTTCATTTCATTTAGGCGTATATTTTGACATTAAAGTACGATAAAGAGATGAGAATCACCCCCCTGATCTTGACTATTAGGTGAGTGGATTGAAATTTCTCATCAAAG
Source organism: Dioctria linearis (assembly GCA_963930735.1). NCBI lineage: Eukaryota > Metazoa > Arthropoda > Insecta > Diptera > Asilidae > Dioctria > Dioctria linearis. Next base: position 18,586,467 of record OZ005742.1, on the reverse strand, counting down.
TTTCCACAAAACCCTTGAACTTATCATAGTTAATGTGTTGATGCATTATCGAAGTGGAAGAAAGTCATTGGTGAAGTTTTATATCACGTTGTTTTTTTTGCCAAAGCCGCCTTGAATTTCGTCAGTACATTAGCATAATCGGATCGATGATTGCCTTTTTCTCATGCAGAAAATCTATTAAAATCACTCCTTTCAAATTCCAAAAAAATTGTTCATAACTTTGTTGGTCGTTATTTCCAATTTGAATTTTCTTTATTATTATTGTCCGCAGATAACAGACAACATTCAAGATACAAGAATAACAACAATATGATAACTTAAATATCTCATAATTTGAACATGGATATTTCAATTCATAAATGAAAATAAAACACGCATAGTCATAACTAATAATGTTCGGTTAATAAATAAAAAAAACCAATCTTTAATCTTCGCCAGAAGTTTCAAAAGCTACGAATCATTTTTCTTTATTTTATCTCTATCCGAGTTGCTTACAGAAAAGGCATCAATGACGGTATCCTATTTTGTCATAGTGGAACTGCTGGCTGGTTGTATTTCGGTTTCAGTAATAATAATGATATACTTTTGGTTGCTGTTACGAAAGCCGTTATCTACATTAGCTTATATTTGCGAAAAATTTCTTCATATTAACTGGATCATAATCTCTTCTCAAGAAATACGTTTGAAATTAATTTTTTTCTGCATTATTGCTACCGTCCGAACTGATTATTCTAATGCTATCAGACTTATGACTTACCAAGTCCACTAGCCTAACTCTGCGCATCTGAAAGAGGAATGCTTATTTTAGGCCCTACATGAACATTTATGAGAGATGTCTAAAACGATGCATTATGTTCTTAGAATATAGAGAGTACAGGAAGTGTGGTAAGCCAAATTTAGCGTAGCCAAATTCTGGTTGTGTTAGAATCGGTTGCCTATGTGTGAGAGCTCAGTACAGGCGTGTAGTATAATCAACATAGAGAGCGGGGCAACAAGATACATGGTTGAAAATATTCTACTAGCTCCCACCGAAAATTCTCTTAGTCGCTGGCACTATGCCAAGGTACCAAGGCGTTTATCAGCTGTTTCAAATGTAGGCAGCTCCAAATGTAGGCGGCTCCAATTTCCCCTATTCAAGTTTGGGGTCTTTCAATAGGGCAACTTGGAGCAATATATTTATGAAAGGCCACGCTCATGTACATCGAATTTTATAGGTATCAATACTTCCTGATCTCACATGTCACTATTCATTTATTTCCACTTTGGTTTTGGCTTGTCAGTCTATCGCTGAATATGTGCTCACACAAATGTTATTTTTCTAGCGACTACTAGTTGGCGCTATTAACAGGGTAATTGCAATTTTCCAGCAATTTTTGAGGATACAGAATACCCCGAAATTACTCGCTTGCTTTTTGTGGTAATTGTCAGAATACTCGAGGTATTTGGTGATACACATGGACTAAAAGTATGCTAATTTAATTAACCGGTTAAATTTACACCATGTGTATCACAGGTATAAGATTATGATATTCTGAACATAATTTATTGACAACGTTTATTTCAATTAAGCGGGAGAAAGTTAGGGGAGGGGGTCAAAGTTTGATCTAGTACTTTTTGGTAAATCTAGTACAGAGTCGAATTGCTTTTGTCCTGAGAAGAAGTTTGAGTACACACACTCCTATACTCGGAGGCTTAAATAGCGAACCCCATACTCACTTTTTTAGTATTTCCATTTTTTTTATTCGAACTAAAGTCGGTACTACGGGGGGTGGATCTAATACGACATGTTGCATATATGAAAAATCAAAGGTCTCGCCAAGTACTATGCAGAAAATATTTTCGGGACGTTTTTGCTGACGGATACTCATTTTCATGCACTTGGGTCACATACACCCCAATCTACATTGAATTGAGTGGAAAAAACTCTTTAAGCAAACGAAAAATTTTTAAAAAAAGAAATTTCATTTTCATTGGCATGTGCGGCAGGCAGGAACCAAGCCGTACTGACGATTATACGGTTCCTGCTGATATGAAATGCCCTCTTTTTGCAATGAAATTTCTTTTTTTAAAAATTTTTCGTTTGCTTAAAGAGTTTTTTCCACTCAATTCTAGAGCTGCAGACTTAGCAGCAAACTGAGTCAATTTTAATTGACTTATTTCGCTATGAATTTTCATAGCAAAACTCTCTATGAAATTTTGGTCCCGCATAGGGCTGCATCTTGCTAGGCAATCAAGTAAATACGTTGTATTTCGCCTCATATAATTCATACTTAAAATTTTTTTGAAGTCTATATATGACGTCAGCTTGGCTGTTTGCTTTGGTATGTGCGGCAGGCAGGAACCAAGCCGATTATACGGTTCCTGCTGATATGAAATGCCCTCTTTTTGCAATGAAATTTCTTCTTTTAAAATTTTTTCGTTTGCTTAAAGAGTTTTTTCCACTTAGCTATGTTTGTCGACACCATCGCCTCTTCTCTTGATAAAAACAAACAAGTGAATTCCATTCACACTAATGTTCCGATTTGTACTCGGGTTCAAGTGAAATCGGGAACCCGGTTACTCGATTCCAAGATTTTCGATTTCAAGTTTACTCGGATAACCGGGTACCCGATTTCAGGTTATCCGGGTATCCGGATATAATCGATTCTCGATTCCGAATATCCGGATATCCCGGATGCAATCGGTTCTTAATTTTTTAATACATTACTGAATTCGTGAATTCAATCATAATAAAATAATTTAATTCTACTACCCGAATCGCGTTATACTTGATTTTCTATATTAATTAAATAAATTAATTTGTCAATACCCGATTACAAAAAATCGATTCCTAACAACCCGACTCCTACCCGTACAGCCCGGGTACCAGGATAAGAACCGGGTATTCGAAAACCCGGGGTTTAAGGAACATTAATTCACACAGACTATTCGAAGGCGTTTGATAGGATTCGTCACCAGCAAAATCATTTAATCTCTTTCTGCCCTATCTAGAGGAAAGAAATAGTGTCCTGATTTTTAACGGTTTCCAATCAAAGTCTTTTGATCAAACTTCGGGCGCCCCTCAGGGTACAATACTCGGTCCTTTCCTCTTCTTAATTTCTATAAATGACGAACCAATAGATATTACATGACTTACTTTGCTTATATGCTGACGACGCTAAATATATTAGGGTAATTTATGATGCAAACGATTGTAAATGCCTAATAAAGGATTTTGGTAGTTAGCTTTGATTACAAACTACTTTTCAAGGGCAGTGCAAGTGCTGCTTTTATTTGCCTCTTTACCTCATTATTGGTGAGAAGCACTCTTAGAACACCGTCGCATTTATCTGGACTGGTTATTTTTATATAAACTCCTTAATGGCTACGTGCTTTATCTCGATTTGCTTTCAAAATCTGCATAAATATCCCAATATGAATCCCCTTCTGTGGAACCAACCTCCGAGTATAATCGCCTTTGGTAAGAATGCAGAAACATTTTAAATTGTAAGTTTAGTAGTATTGATGTCTTTAGCTCTGGCCGCTTGACATTCAAAGATCAGTTATAGCGGAAATAAAACAATTTCCATAAAAATTATTTTCTGTAAAATATTAGCGGTGTTTCAAATTAATATTTGTCGTCTCCTTCGGCTTTCTTTGTTTTACTTTTCACTTTTTTCACTTTGTATTATTTGTATTTTTTGTAGTTTTAAAATTTCAATTTACCTTTTCCACATTTTTTATATATTATTGTTTTTATATTTATTTTTCTGGATTTGGTTTTCATTTTTGTAGTTATAGTTTATTTTTACATTCACATTTTTTTTTTTGATTATTGTATAATTTTTTGGTTCTTGGTTCTCATTTTGTAGTCTTAGTTAACTTTTTTATTTTTCTTCTTTTTATATTTTTTATTATGATTTACTGTATTAATTTTAAGATATTATATTATTGGATTTCTGTATATTATCTTCTTAAATTCCCAAATAAATAAATGAATAAACTCCGATCCTCAAATATTGTGCATGTCATCCAAGTTTTTTGCATGTGCATCACAGTCGTATAAGGCTAGTACAGATATAAAAATTTCCGCTATTTCTTTTTAAATTTCTTTATCACGCAAATTACGGGTAGGTATGAACTGAAGCTAATAAAAGTTGGCATACACCAATTATGATTATTATCCTGCAATATGTAGGGCAGGTGTATGCAATACGCATTCAACTTTGGACTTAAGCCAGCCAATGCCGATTATGGTTGGACATTTATTCAAGGCTTCATCTTTGCTGGAATTCCATGGACTCGCTGTTTCATAATCAAATGTGTTACACACAACCTGCTACCACCCCAACCACATATCGGTTTGCGATTGGCTAAATATAGCAATTTACTACCGGAACTGTTCGAGTAGAAAATTGAAGCTTAATTTGCTTAATCGGAAAAGGTGTTGGGATAATCTGTCTGTCACTTTGGCTATCCCCGCCAATTATTATGGCTTCCGGTTTTGACTTCGGAAAATCCCTCTGTACACATATGCATATTTCACCTGTTGCTTTCGGCACAAGCTGCATGGAAAGAGTACGTTCATATTAGGTTAGGTAGATGTGTATGGATGAATGTATATGTTACCTAAAAGGCAGCTGGAATTTTACACAATTTTATTGCATAATAAGAATAATTTTTTTTTTTTAAAAGGTATGAATATTATTCAAGAAGAGTATTGTGACAGTTTCGACATGTGCCAGGAGCTTTTTTTTTGCTAGATATTCAAAATTTCTGTTGTTTTAAATGTCAATCTCAATTTCATATATATTTTTATATCGTAGATCCACTGACATATATAACATGGACTGCCTGATTTGCTATTTCATAAGGGTCAACTTTTTTTGGCAGTGTGTGACAATATAATTTCAAGTTTTACTATTGCTGTAATATTCATATTAAAAGTTCAAGAATTTTAGAAGCACTCGAAATTATTTCTGTTCTTGGAAGCTTATATCCTACAACATCAAATATTTTTTAAACTTGATTTTTAAAGAAATAAAATTAAGCAATTTTTGTCTACCTGCCCCTAAAAGTAGGTATGGGGGACAGAGAAAGGATTACAAATATTGTATTGCCATCTATTTCTATCCTATATATTCATTTGGAAACCACTGAACTGAAACTGGACTATGGTGTATTTTGTATAGAACTTATTATTTGTAGTTCAGCGGGATAAGGTAGTTAAACCAAAAAGGGACAAATATAGAAAAGTGATCAATTATTAATGTCAAATAATATAAGGAATTTCAGTAGTATCAGCAGTCCATTTTGTATATATCAGTGCCTAGATCCCGGTATGTATGGTTACAATTTTTGCAGTTCAGAAGCAGTATTTTTTGAGCAAGATTGCAAAGTTTTACACATGACATCCAGTTTTTGCGACAGCCAACTCGAGTGCCGGTTTTATAGTAAAAAGTTTGGACGTGTTTGATTGACAAAATTTCCGCAAGTGGAATTAAGCGAAGTATGTTTTTTTATGTAAGTTGCAAGTTGCCGTTTGACATTAATCCAATAAGAAACGGCCCATGGTCGACAAGATGTCGAGATGTCCAAGTTCGCTAACCAGAGAGAAAACGATCACCTTAAGACAGTCTGCCCATTCCAAAGTCCGCATATGGTGTTTAAACAAAGGCCTTGGCATATACCCCAACAAAATAATTATCATTCCGTTCACGAGAAGAACGAAGCTTTCAGCAATGGCTCGCTCTTCTTGATAACACGAAATTGATATTTTCATATGAAGTCAAATTTTCTGTGGTTCACTCTAGATAAGAAACTTACCTGGAATTCGCATCTGTCCAGAGTGACGGAAAGAGCGGTAGAGAATCTCTACACGTGTTATCGCTTGATTGGCAGAACATGTGGTCTTAAGCTAAAAATAATATATATCCTGGATGTACCCATTTTAACCAATGCGGCCCTCGTATTGTGGCCAAAGACTAATCAAAAGCGAGGTTCTGCTCCAAAAAAACCCAGTGGCTTGCCTGTCTAGGAATAACTGGTACCATGAGGACCTGTCATACAGCATTCATGGAAGCCTTATTAAACCTTTCAACCCTGCATTTGCAGGTAAAAAAGAAAGTGGTCTCCAGTACTATCAGATTGCAAAAGGAGAAACAGTCAAAGCCAGGTGATCTGATTGGTCATTTAAATATCTTAAAACAGATTTGCTTCGAGCAAATAACGACAATATCTGATATAATCACACCCAAGGTGCATTTCGTAAGACCATTCGACGTGGTTTTGCGATACCGATAACAATGGTTTTCCACTTAACCGTCATTGAAACATGGATCGATGGCGCTGTATACGAACAGTGGGGGTGTATACGGCCCCAGATGCTGTATATTAAAGTCCCTGGCCTCTACTCCTACCGTATTCCAAGCTGAGATACTGGTCATAGAGAAGTGCACCAATACCAATATGAAGAGAGCCATAAATAACTCAACCATTAATATATTCTCGGATAGTCAAGCCGCTCTCAAGGCTTTAAAGTCGTACACAATCAAGTCAAGGATAGTATGAGAGTGTCTGCAAATCTTTATATTAATTTATCAAGGAGAGACAAAGGTATCCTTATGTGGGTGCCTGGACAAGGGGCCATAAAGGCAATGATATTGTTGATGGCCTAGCAAACAAAAGAACCAGAAACTCCTTTTGTCAGACCAGAACCATTTTATGGCGCTTCAAATTGTTACGTCAGACCTACCCTAAATAGTTGGGAGAACAAACAAAAACCCCTTTATTGGGAAAGGATACAAAACTTCGTCAAGAAAAAGTTTATTGACAACTATGGCGCAAAAATAAAAGAACTCATATTCTTTAGGAGAACAGAGCTCAAAATGCTAACAAAGCTCTTCTCAGGCCATTGCCCATTAAGGCATCACCTATATAAGATGGGCTTGGCCGAGATTTCATCCCGCCGCTTCTGTCAGGATGATCATGAAACCTCGGAGCACGTGCTCTGCACTGACGAAGTATTGGCCAGGGGGAGATTACTCCACCTCGAATATGCTTTTCCTCTACCAAACAACGTGTGGAACCTAAGTTCCAGAATGGTACTAGACTTCATTAACAGTCTAAACATAGGAAGGGAGTAAATCGAACATACCCCATCACAAATCTAAATCTAAGACAGTCTGCACGTGGCAAAGAATATCATCCTGCGCGTTGCTTCTTAATTGCAGAGGCAATATCCGAGACTGAATACATGGATTTTGGAGACGAATATTGGCACTCAATAAAACCCGAAATCTCAGATGGGAACAGTCCTGCTTAGAAGTCAGTTAAAATTGTAAATACCTAAGGAAAGAGAGAAGTGTGCATTATGCCATTTTTAGAGCATTTTTAATTGATAATGAGCTATTTAATTTGGCAACTTACTCAATAACCAGACGACCAGAGTTCACCCAAAACCATCGGGTCTTAATGAAGCCAGTTACATATTAAAAACAAAAAGCACTGACAGATGCAGATTTATTTTTAATCTTAATGTGATACTGAAATCGAGGCCGGCAATGAAAGCAAAATTTGAAAATTGATCAAAATTTCAATTTCTGCACGCACAATGAAGTAAAGTTAAAATTTTTATTGTTGTCATCATTTGCCATTTTTTAGAGATTCAAAATAAATTTGATGTGTAAAAGCATGAAGACAAAAATTTAATAATTTAATAAAAAGCCATAAAATGATTTATAAATAATAAATTGTGTCGCCTCTTCCGCCCCGTAGCGATCAGAGAGAACAAAATGTTTTCTGTGTTATGTAATTGAAAATTGTCTCTGTTCTCTGCTTCTGCTTTTAATGTGTTTAACAAAGCAGAAATTTACCTGGGGATTACATGAGTTTATTGTCACATTACTTTTTCATGTAAATCAAACTGCTATGTAAGCAGCTCAGCTTATAACGAACTTACATTCTAAAAAAATCATGGAAGCCCAGCTGGAATAGAATTTCACATATGAAAATTTCAAAATGGCGGAATTAATTTATATACCTAAAGAAAGTACTTTTATAAATTATACAGAATAAATTATATAAAAATAAAATTGCTCAATTTTCATACTTCTTTTATATCGTGTATTTATGCACTTTTCAAAATAAACTTCCATTCAAAATTGCTCCTATATAGAATAGAAGTTAGTCATTATTCATTCTATTCGGAGCTTGATGGTGGGCGAGCGATGATCGTCTGGATAGTGAACGTGGTTCTGGTAACTCGGTATTTAGGGGACAAGGTGAGTATAAGGCGCTTAATTACGTTAACGTCACATCAGGGGAGGAATTTTCCCAAGACCGTCCGTACGTGATGAAGAGTCACATCCTGCCCGAGGTGTTCCTGCACAGGCAGCTGGTAGGCATCCCTTGAGGTGCTGATGGTTGCCTGACTGAATACGGCGGATCTAGAGAGGAAAAATCGATAAAACCCGCAATCCCAGGTGTAAACAATCGTGCCTATGGGATGAATGGCACTGCGTGAGTGTGTCTTATAACGATGGACTCCGGATGCCAGGCGACCTCTGGTTTCAACCCTAGCTTTATCTCGGCATGCCGGCTCTGTCTAGATGGACCAACCTTTCCGAGCATACTTGTGGGAACAAAATTGAAAATCCCGTAAATTCTGAGGGAGGTGCACCTCTAAATGTACCAAAAAGCCAATCCGGGGTTCTTAGCGACCCCTACAACATTACAAGTCCTTCATCTGATGGTGATGTGATGGATACACTCCCCCTAGACGAGGAGGACCTTCTTAGGTCTCCATAACATAGCCAACAGGACAGCGGGAACACTGAAGTTCCCATTTGCAAAGAGCGCAAGCCAAAGCTCTCTGGCGCGGCCAAAAAAAGGTTTAAATGGTTTTTAAAACACGGTCACACAGAAGCAGAGGCTAGAAGGATTGCTGCACTTCAGATAGATCAGCGGAATGAGGAGAGTCTAAAAAAACGGAATCGCTCTGACGACTCTTCTCCTAAAGTTTAGCAACCTAGTGCTAAACGCAGCAAGACAGCAACGGAGAATCCCTGCCTTCGCGTAAGCAGCCTTCCTATAAGGAGGTTGCAGAGAGCGTTCGGGTGGGTATTCTTCCCGTCGGTTATCCTGAGGTGGCACTCAACGCGGATCAACTGAAGTCCGTACAGGGTGCTATCCTGAGAGATATCGCGGCAATAAAGCAAAGCCCCCTAAAACCAAGATTCCTGGCCTCAACATTTAGACCAGGGTGGCTGGTTCTTAACTGCGCCAATCAAGACACCGTGACGTGGCTGAAAGGTGTAGTTGCGGAGCTAAAGCCCTGGGAAGGAGCCTTTCTTGTGATGGTCGAGGAAAGTGAAATTCCTCGCCCACAAGTCCTTGTGGGATACTTTCCAAACAGTGCTGAGGACCCTACGGATTTGATTCTCGATTACATCGAGGGTCAGAACTCGGGGTGTCTGAATGGATAGCTTGGCGCAGGGTACAAAAACCCTCAGTTACAGAGCTGACTCTCTCCATGGACCATGTGTCAAATGGAAGAGCTAAAGAAGGCTCAATTTGTAATTGGGTATAAATTCGGGTCTGTCCAACTAAGACCCAAGGGTGGAACAGTGAAGACTGTGTCGGAGGCTGGGAATGGCCCAAGTCAGATTAAAATCAGACGTACTTAGCAGGAGATTTATCTCGGAGAAACTTAGTCTGGCGCTCATTCAGGAGCCCTGGGTACATCAAGGCCACATCAAAGGACTTCCCACAAAATCATGTAAGTTAATATATAGTAATGAACATGAATATCCTAGGTTAGCACTACTGCTCAACACTAAATTAAACTTTATTCTTCTTTCACAGTTCATCTCGAGGGACGTGGTTACAGCAGTTGTCGAGGTACCAACTTCAGGAGGTAGCCACGAGGTAATAAGCCAACCTTTATGAACATCATTAGACAAGAGGTCTTGGACCTAACACTTGCCAGTATGTTCATAAGTACAAAAAGAAGCAGGTGGCATGTATCGAACGAGATTTCCATGTCAGATCACAGACACATCAGGTTCGATATAGATGCCACACTCAACACATGTCAGGAGTACCGAATCCCTAATTAACTAACTGGGAACTCTATCGACAACACCTCAAGGCTGTAGTTGACTCTCCCGGCGGTAGCATTAGTACGACTGAGGAGCTAGACTCAGCCACTACGCAGCTTCAAACGGCTGTAATGACTTCACTCGAACACAGTTGCCCTCTGAAGCAAAAGACTTGCAATCGGCAGGTACCATGGTGGAATAGGGAACTGAGTTTAAAAAGAAAAGAAGTCAGGAAACTATTCAACAGAGCTAAACTCTCTGGCATCTGGGGGGAATATAAAAAGGCTCTAACGGAATATAACACGGAATTAAGGAGATCCGAAAGAAGAACCTGGCGGACCTTCGGCGATGGCATAGATCAATTGCCCGCAGCTATCAGGCTCCATAAGGTACTTTCGAAGGATCACACGAATGGTATACGCACACTTCAAAAAGAAGATGGGAACTACACCGAGAGTTGCGAGGAAACAGTCAGGCTCTTATTAGAAACTCACGTTCCTGACTCTCTCACTCCCGATCAAGGAATAGTAGCTCCAGACCCGATTGAGGTGGACAATTACGGAGTCTCTAACAGGGGCAAAAGCCTTGCGGGAAGAATATTCACTCCTAACAAGGTTAGATGGGCCATTGGCACATTTAAGCCCTTTAAATCTCTGGAGAAGACGCCATTTTTCCCGCCTTACTACAGCAAGGTGTTGAAGAAATACTCTTTCCACTACAAAAAATTTTTCGAGCCAGTTACGCTCTAGGGTACGTTCCCCAATGTTGGAGAGACGTCAGGGTGGTATTTATACCTAAAGCAGGAAAAAGAGCTAGTTCTCTAGCTAAATCGTTCCGACCCATCAGCCTCTCCTCATTCCTGCTTAAGTCCATGGAATCCTAGATCTACACATTCGAAGTGAAATTCTGATTAAATCACCCATTTCATTCTAAGCAGTTCGCTTATCAAGCTGGCAAGTCTACTGAGACTGCCATTCACACATTAGTCAAAGACCTCGAAAAAGCGCTCAAAGCAAAAGAGGTGGCTTTATGTGTATTTGCGGACATAGAAGGAGCCTTCGATAATACCTCCTTCGATGCAATTAAATCAGCTGCCGAGGATAAAGGCTTTGAGCCCTCCACGGTAAACTGGATAGACTCCATGCTTAGAAGCAGGAGGATAACCACATCTCTAGGGAACTGCTCAGTCACGATCACCGCAGCAAAAGGCTGCCCACAGGGAGGAGTTCTCTCTCCACTCTTATGGTCGATCGTGATTGATGATCTGCTAGAAAAGTTGACCAGTTCGGGTTTTAATGTTCAAGGCTACGCGGATGACCTAGTAGTTACAATACGGGACAAGCATGATCAAGTCATATCCTACCTCATGCAAATAGCCCTTTCCAAAGTCCGCACGTGGTGTCTAAACACAGGCCTTAGCATAAACCCCAACAAAACGGTTATCGTTCCATTCACAAGAAGATCGAAGCTTGCACTAACGGCTCTTCTTCTTGATAATACGGAATTGATATTTTCAGACGAAGTCAAATATCTGGGGATTACCCTAGATAAGAAACTTACCTGGAATTCGCATCTGTCCAAAGTGACGGATAGAGCGATGCGATCTCTCTACACGTGTCGTCGCTTCATTGGCAGAACATGGGGTCTGAAGCCAAAAATGATGTACTGGACGTACACCACGGTTGTTAGACCCATGGTCACCTATGCGACCCTTGCATGGTGGCCAAAAGCTAATCAAAAGACGGCTGAGGCTCTGCTTCAAAAAACCTAGCGGCTTGCCTGTCTAGGAATAACTGGTGCCATGAGAACCTGTCCTACAGCAGCCATGGAAGCCTTATTAAACATTGCACCCCTGCATTTGCAGGTGAAAAAGGAAGCGATCTCCAGTGCTATTAGAGTACAAACAGTAGATAAACAGATATGCTTCGAGCAAGTGACGACAATATCTGATATAATCACAACCAGACTGGATCTTGTAAGACCATTCCAAGTAGTTCTTGGAGACCGAAAACAATGGCGCTCCACTAAGCCGTTCTTCCAACAAGGATCGATGGTGTGGTATACAGACGGCTCAAAACAAACAGTGGGGTCGGATTGGGGGTATACGGCCCCAAATGCCATATATCAAAGGCTCTAGGCTCTACCCCTACCGTATTCCAAGCCGAGGTATTGGCCATAGAAGAATGTGCCAATACCTGCATTAAAAGAACCATAAATGGCTCAACCATTAATATTCTCTCGGACAGTCAAGCCGCCCTCAAGGCCTTAAAGTCCTACACTGTCAAGTCAGGGATAGTCTGGGATTGTCTACAAACCCTCAAAAATCTATCAAGGAGAAAGAAAGTTATCCTCATGTGGGTACCTGGACATGACGGCCACAAAGGCAATGAAATTGTCAAGAGCCATTTTGTGGCACATCAAAGTGTTACCTCAGAGCTACCCTAAATAACTGGGAGAATAAACAAAAATCCCTGTATTGGGAAAGGCTACAAGGACTTCGTCAGGCAAAAAAGTTTATCGACTCCTCTGGCGGAAAAACAAAAGAACTCCTACTCCTTAGAAGAACAGAGCTCAAAATGATCACTGAGCTCTTCTCAGGCGATTGCCCCTTGAGGTATCACCTAAACAAGCTGGGTTTGGCTGAGACTTCATCCTGCCGCTTCTGTCAGGATGCTCACGAAACCTCGGAGCACTTGCTCTGCCACTGCGAAGCATTGGCCAGGTGGAGATTACTCCACCTTGAACATGCTTTTCCTCCACCAAGTTACGTATGGAACCTTAAGCCCAGAATGGTTCTAGACTTTATTAACAGTCTAAACCTATAAATGGAGCAAATTTAACGGGGACTCACAATAGATCTTTCAGGTCGCAGTGATTGCGAGGCTAACGCCTATACACCCGTTCACAAATCTAATCTAATCTAACTCGGGATTTACACGTACTTACCAGCACTGTCTACAGAATCAGTTTCATCCTTATGCATGGGCCCGCTGGGTCTGAACCAAGGGCCCAGAAATCCATGGGGCTCCACGATAGTAGACCAACTGATACCCAATTTTTCAACCTATTACAAGCTAGTAGAGCATGGTAATTATTCGTAATTATGTACAGGCAATAAATTTTCATATAAAGTAACATATAAAAAAATTTCATTGTCATTGTATAGGGGAAGGAGCTGTACCTCTTTTTGACATAGTCTTAGTAGTTTGGACATTTGTAATTTACTATGAAGATATGATTGTAAATCAACACAGTTAAATTAAATAACACTCTTTGTTCAACCAAGAATAACAATATTCGCAAAGCAAGTTACTAAACAAAAAATTTCTTTAAATATACATATTTAATTTATTATTTATTTAAAGGTCGGTCAATGGATTTTTTAAAATGTCCGCGGAACAAATGTGTTTGAAGTGTCCAAGCTACATACTTTTTCCAAAATAAACAAAACTGCCTGTGAAATATTTTAGGATGCAAAATTCACCACATCATGCAAGTTTTATAATAGTAAATATAAATAACTTCTACCTTAGCTGGAATCCAAAGATATGGAAGAATAAAACTCAAACACTTTAAATTCTTTATCACTGGGAAATATTTACCTTTTCCCGACTTTTTTTTAAAGCGCAATAACTGCACATTTGTTCAACAAACTAATTTCCAGAATAACTTAAGTATCATCTGTTGATTAGTAAAGTGCGTTTATGTATGTGGTAATTACAGTCCGCGTGGAAAATGAAATGACAGAGGTACACACATGTCCAAGGTACAGCATCTTCCCCTAATGACAGCCCCCAATTTGCAGCCCCAGTATTTTTAAAATTTCCGTATTTTTTTATGGTCTACTTTCTGTAGCAAAATTGAAGAGCATTTTTTCAAAAGTGGTCGAAATTATGTTCAAAATATGTAAATATGAGATATGTACATCAAATGATTTGTAATGGCAAAATCTATATCTACTGGTTACCTTAAAATACTTCAAAACGCTTCATAAGCTAAATTAAATTAAAAAACTTCTAAAATTATTTATCAAAACTCGAAAAGTGCATGAAGTAAGTAAGTAAGTAAGTGAATTTATTTAGCACTTTTTGCTATTAATTACAAAAGCTATATAATTATACTATATGTCTAGCTCTCTTTCTTCCTTTTCCTTATCTTCTGCATTACTTTACGAATTTAATAAGTAATTTTAACAAATTCCAGAACTTTTCTCTTAAATGTCCTAAAATTATTCTTAAGTTTTACATCTAATGGTATCTTATTAAATATTTGAAAGCCCTTATATACTAAACTATTCTGCGATGAATGATCTCTATACAGTGGCGGCCTAAAATCATTAGCATTTCTTAATCCGTAAGGTTGTAAGTCTCCAACATAATTCATTAATGACTTAATTCTAAATATAAAAATTAATAAATTCATAATACTAATTCGTTGCTTTACACTCAACTAACGCAATGAATTTAACATAAGTATGATAGATGTATATCTATTGCACTTTAATATGGCTCTCATTGTCCGTCCTATTTTGAAGTCTCTGTAGTCTTACAAAAGAGTTATTATCGCACATAAACATGACTGTCGAACAATATTGGGCTTAATTAGAATGTTATATACATTAATTGAACTTAGTAAGTCTATTCTATTTCTTATTCTTCTAAAGTATCCTATTTTCTTCGAAATTTTCTTTGCTATGTAATATATATGTTTTTTAATTTCAGTTCCTTATCAACAATAATACCTAAATACTTAATTTCATCAACTTGTTCAATTTGTCCATTATCCATTCTTAAATCCAGGTCAAAATTATACTTAAATATCATACACTTAGTTTTACAATTTAAACCAATATTCTAGTCTCTTTAAATCTTTCTGTATTTCGCACCGACATTGCTCTGTATCTTTCCCTGTCACATATTTGAGTGCATCATCCGCAAAGAGAACAATTTTTGAATTTCCTAATACTTTGCCTATGTCGTTAATATATATAATAAACAGAAGAGGTCCAAGAATAGTTCCTTGTGGAACACCAAACGATGTCATTGTAAAATCAGATAATACATTATTCACCGAAGTCCTTTGTGTCCTATATTCCAAATATGATTCAAACCACTTCAATTCTGTATTTCGAATGCCGTAATTTTTCAACTGCCGTATTAATATACTTCTATCTATGGTTTCAAATGCTCTTTTTAGATCCAAGAAGACTGCAATGACCCTATTTTTTTCAACTAACTCTTTTTTCCAGTTCACTATTATTGGTTTAATGCAAAATCACATGAGTGTCGCTTTCTAAACCCTGACTGATTCTCCAAAAAAAAAGATCATTTTTATCGAAATGGATTTCAAGTTGTTTATACACTATTTTTTTCTAATACTTTCTCGCAAGTAGGTAATGCATTTATTGGTCTATAATCTTCACAGTTATCAGACCCTCTAAACTTTTCGATTGGCGTGACACGAAACTCCTTCCAAACATTAGCAAAACATCCAGTACTTAATCAACGATTTATGAGACGCTCGAAAATTGAACCTTATAAAATTAAAATCCCTTTTTCGATTAATTGTTTTTATAACTTCTCTAATTTCACATTGATTCACTGATTTAAATTCAAATTGGTAGTCTTTTTCTTGTACTAAATTCACAAAGGGAACATTGTCTATCGACAAATTAATCTCCTTAATACTATTAACAAAATATCTATTAAATTCGCATAATATTTCTTTCATCAGTCCCACATACATTATTAAAGTTGATACTCCTTTTTATACCATTTTTATTTTCAGTTAATACATACTTCTTGATAGTTCTCCACATAGACTTCAGATTTGTACTTAAATTAATTTTATTTTTTATATATTCATTTTTAGCTCTATCTAATTCCCTTTCATATCTGTTTTAGCAAATTCCAATAAATGTTTAACGCTTACTTAATGTTAAACGAGTAATTAAAAATTATTAAATTTCTCACTATATCGTTTATCATTTACTTTAAAGCTTTTCCTGAAATTTTTTTTATTTTCCCATATCGACTTTTGAAAAAACGCTCATCCTATTTGGTAATCAGAGAATTTTTGTTATACTGTTTGTCCATTTTAACATAATACTGGCAACTTTGTTTATCTATGGCTATTCCCCTAAATCGTTTGATTACAAAATAACTAAGCCAACTCGCACGATCGGGACTTTACTCAAAATATGACATTCGGACGGAGATTCCCCTTAGTAACAATTTACGTTAATTTTATTCTCGAGACTGAAAATCAGTTTATTCGCATTTGAGCTTGCAATCGCTGTGTTTCCCGTTTGTGGGGTTGTGATAGTATTTTACGTTATTATTCCTGTTGATAACCTAAAGTAATTTAGAAAAGAATTCCTGTTAGAGGCATTAAAAATTTCTTTTTTCCCCAAAAGAATCGTTTGTTGATATAATTGAATAGGGTAAATTTTCTACCCCTTGAATTGAAGCTTCTACATTTTTGCTTAAAACAAGTATATACCTACTTACCATAATATATTTTTATTTTAAAAACAATTATTAACAAATTTTCTCATTTATTTAAGAAAATATAGTTATTTGATTTGTGCCAAAAATTTAGGCATAAATTGGCAAAACTCGCTAAGTCCACTCTAAGCCTTTTTTAGTAAAAGCTCATAAATCAGTAGCAAGAAATTGACTGGCTACTGTAATGAAAATGTATCTTGAAATTAATAAGCATTTACCAAGCTCATAGTTTAAGGTAGTGATTGAAATATATTGCAGGTTTTAATAATCTTATTAACTAAAATGTTTCGGACATAGCTAATTTTGTTTCTCAATCATAGATTTGGCACACTTTGTTTCTATCAAAATTGGACACGGCTGGTTTTGAAAACAAAGGATTATTATCTTAGAAGAACTTTTCGACAATTAATTGAAGCTACTGATGGACCAGATAGTCTTTCAATTTGTGAGTATTGGAGACAGTATAACATTCTATCTTCGGTAAAAAATATTAAATTAGCATGGGATGAAGTTAAAAACTCAACAATGAATGCTGTTTGGAAAAAATTATACCCAGAAAGTTGCATAAGAGAAGAGAAGCTGTTGTGCAAATGCCAGAAATTGTAGAAATTGTAACTTTAGGTAGAACAATTGATATGGACGGATTTCAAAATTTAGAATCAGAAGATATCATGGAAGTCCTTGAAAGTAATGAAGAAAATGTAAATGTTGACGATATTGTGACACAGTTCGGCGATAATAATAATGATGAAAATGATGAAAGTGAAGAAGAAATTTTCGGAGAAATCTGACAGCAGCTTTAGCCCCATATGCTGAAATTTATAAAGAAAAAAGAAAATCTGGTAAGCAATCAAACAAGATTTTTCAAAACCACAGTCATTAGAATCAAGCTCAACAGAAGGAAGCAGTGATTAAAACCACGTGTTTAATTTTTGTTAATGTTTATATTCATTATATATAAGTCGTTGAATTGAGACTGTTTGCTACAGTTTTTATATTGTTTTCTATAATTTTAATTTATGGTCAATTTTTATTAATCTTTTTATTACATATTAATTATGTATAAGTCGATGAATTAAGACTGTTTTCTATAATTTTATATGTTTATATTAATGTAAATATGTATATTAGTCGTTGAATAAAGACTTTTTATTATATTTTTGCAATTTTTCTAATATGTATCTGGAACTTAACCCCATAATTACATATGTATAAAATCGGGTTCACAGTGCGCGGTTTCGGTTTGCGCGTTGTTTATATAGAACGTATCTACCGCGCAGTTGGAGGGCTTACAGTATAAGGGATTAAAAATATTTAATTCTCCCTACTCTGCGTTGATTCGTTAGATATATAATCCTTGTATCTTTCCAATGATCAATAACTTTTTGTTCTCTATCCATCCATTTCGAAGTTATAGTTCAAAAAAGTCAATTTTTCGAAATTTCAACTAAAACATCCATCCATTCCCCTCTCAAATTAAATTGGATGATCCTTTCGATATTTTTATGACCTCCGGCATTAGTTGAGAATTGATGCAGATCGCCATATATATGGTGTAAGTTTTTGGAATATCGTACATTGGCACTTGGTCTCAAGGATGTTTTGTATTAATTGCCTTTTTTCACTAATTCCCGGCTTTTACTTTATTATAACAACTAAGTTCTCTTCTTATAATCTAAAATAACTTTGACTTAGGTACTTATTATTCCATAGAAAGCTAGCTTTAATTTAAATTTCCTTTAAAATTGTCTTTTCTCATAGGCTTGATTATATTGAACACAACTCCTTATAATTGTCCTATTCCTCGTATATTACACAAAAGACATCCACTAATAAAATTGTCTATTAAAATTCATCAAATGTTGTCAACCATCGGAGCATCTTATACTTATACACCCAAGCACAAAGTCATGCAATTTAATAAAGCTCAAACAGTGGGATAGATTGGTTCCATTATATGATTTTAATATGATTACCTCATATCTAAAGTACCACATTTAACTCAATTATAATGGTTTCTTACCCCCTATTATATGCACTCCAGGGGCTTTATCTATTTCAGCAATTCCGCCTGTGGCTGTGCTATCAACAGATCTGATATTCCTAAGGAGCTTACGATTTCATTGAACCAATAAAACTGTTCGAAGAAGTTTAACAAGCTCACGTTAAGGCATGGTTGGAACACCTCTATGTGACGGCTGGTGACGACTAATACCGCCATCGGAATAATTGAGCAGAAGGCTATTGCCAATTCATGTACCCAACACTGCATAATTAATTATTCCTCTTTGAAATCTAAATTCCATGAACTACGAATGTTTCAATCGATCGCATTTTATGTACGGAACATAAACTTCATAAGTGAGGTGAACACTGCCTTAGTGAAATCACAAAGGCTCCATTAAAGTAATGAACTCATCCATTAAAGGCTTCAAAGCACATCCTAAGCCCTAAAGACTGCGGATACTAATATAAGGGGATGGGGGTCAAGTTTACAAGAAAAAAAAACACACAGAAGTAGTACGTTGTAGATAAACTTCTCAATCGTTGGTTTTTCAGGTGTTGGTTGCGGTGCTAGGCGCTTTGAAAAAAAAATAACTGCGGATATGGCTTGTGGCCAATTTCATGTTTTACAAGTGCTCCCCTACTTGCAACACATTTAATAAATGCCCCTTCATAGTGTTTTTTCGTTCGTATGTCTGAAGAGCGCTTGTTAACATGGAGAGCACTTGAAAACTTCATCTTTAATGAAAATATGCGGCTTGTTAATAATCCGTTTAAAAATTATAAATGATGGAATGTCCTTAATCAGTTCATATGAAAATAAATAATTAAGAAATTGTTGATTAAATTCCTTTAGCACAGAGAAATATTTCAATTGTAAAAAGAAAATTCTTTCTGTTAAGGAGTAGCAACTTCATAGAATAGGTTCTATTCCTAGTGCTCTACGAAAATCTAGCTTAGCGGGATGTGAATTTTTGTAAATTTTATTATCAAAGGTAAGTTAAGAATTTTATACAAATCCTTTTACATACAATTTGTCAGTATCATGTACATTGAAATTATTTTCACCATCTATACTATAAATTGACCCTGTACTTGTCATATCTTAGCAAGGAATTAATAGCTCATCTTCATTATTAGAAATTAGTGTACGGTTGCACTGTCGTCATTGCCTACAGCCCAATTTTTTTTTTTCATTTTCAAGAAAAATGGCTTCAGCTCCGACATATACCCTAATTTCGATAAAATTCTAGAAAGAACAAACATTCTAGATTCCTATTTTTTCAAAATACCGGAACCGATTTTTTTTGCTTTTTTTTTTGCTTTTTTGAGAAAACCAGCGTTGCCGCAAAAAAATTTCATCACCAAATTATATACCAAAATGTGCTAAATGAACCAAAAAAGTACCGAATCCGTAAAATTTAAGAGAGCAGCACAACCCTATCATACTTGTGTATAAAATAGATATGTAGAAAATACATTTAAATTATTAATTGATTTAAAAATTCAATACTTAAATGGCATTCAGCTCCTTATAGAAAGCATACAAATAATTCATTGTAGCAAATAATAACGATTTTATTGCCAGTCAAGGTAGAAAACACTCTTAAAGCAGGGATAGTCAACCTTTTTGAAGCTACCGTCCACTTTTATAACTTTGTTAGTAGGAAATATTTCCTTTACGCCCACCGATTCCATAGTTAAATTAATTTAGCGAAACAGCAAAGTATTCGTAATTTTTGAGCGGTGGTTTAGTAAAAATATGTACATACTTAGTTAAGTTTATCTGTTTATTTCCTTTATTATACCCTAGATGAAATCTATTTATATAGGAATATACTAAGGTTGTCATTCCGTTTGTAACGCATAGAAATAATGCTGCTAGAGTTAAATGGATTGAACATCCACGCATTAATATTCAAAGTTGAGTTTTTTATGGATTTTTTTGATTTTCAACCTTAGGCCAGAAACTGACAGTACCTCGGTACTTGTCTTTTAATTGTCTAGTAGGTTGAGAATTGCCTGTAGACTCGTATATTGTACGTGTCTCGAACAAATAAGAAATGCATTTTTTCTGTCCATCTGTCTGCCCATTTCCGTTAATCCGTCTGTCTGTATGTCTGTCTTTCTGTTTGTCTACGCGATAATTCGAGAACACGAAAATTAAAAAATTGTACATTTAAGTTCGAAAATGGGACAAATTGGTTACACCTTTGTAAGGGAGCTGGACGCATAACAAAAAGAAACATAATCAAATGACGTTTATCCTTAAAAGATATTTCCCAAAAAAATGAAAAGAAAAAGAACAATTTCACAAAACAGTCATATTTTATAAAAGTGCTCTTAGCAAAACTACTCTTTCCTAAAAGGCCATTTCGCAACTCTTTCACTTTCATTTGGGACAAATAATATCCAGAAAGATTCGAGCGCTTGGTTACCAATAGGGTTTCCAATTATCCGACATTAATGATTATCCGGATATCGAATATTGAAAGCTCAAAATATCCAGATAATCCGGATATCCGGATAACAAAAAAAAACAATATTAATAAATAGTAAAAAAACATTATATGATTTAAATTTATTTTGTTTTTAAAAAAGAATATTTTAAAAAGTTATTGCATTGAAAATTTCAAAATTCAGACGGGTTCTACATTTTGTCTTATAATTAGTCAGGACTACGATTGAAACTGTAAATGCTTGCCTTATTGTAAGAAATGCATTGAATAATGTGTTTTTTTGCACTGCTCTGCTCATCAACAGAAGAAATTGCCACTTACAGTTATCGCTGCAGACTGACAATGTATGGGAGTACCTTTTGAATTATAATCAAAATATATATGGAATGTGATATATTGCCTGCTTCTAAGAAGGTTTACTTTCATAAGCATTTTATCTCGACGTTCATCCATTCGTTTTTTATTCTGTTTCGATAAATTTTAACCTAAGTTCGTTCTAAACTCGTCTAAGCTTTCAAATAGAAATCTATAAGCACATTCAGCAGTCAAAAGTGTCGCTGAGTTTTTATTTAATTCCTTTGCTGCAGTCTCTGGTGGTAAGAAGACATCTAACACTTCTTTTAAACTTGATTGCCCTTAAATGGTTAAAAATTAAATGTCGCATCGTTGACTGCTGGCTTACCCGTTGGTTAAGTCAACAGATTTTATATACATAATCACTCCATATATGGATAACGCCATACGGATAACAGAAAACTCCTACACCGAAATCTGGAGACATCTATTTACTTCGCAATCAATGTATATACTACCTTTTTGGGCGATTAACTCAATATTTTATTTATAAATATATTTAATTTTTAACCACACTGTTATCATGTAATTTCAGCGCTTAGTAGGTTTTGTTATATCCTAGATGAAATCTATAAGGTACACTAAGTTTGTCCTTCCGTTTGTAACGCATACAAATAATTATAGTAGCGCAAAACGGATTGAACACCCATATGTATAATATTAAGAGTTATTTTGATTTTTGCATGTCCGTCTGTCCGTCTGTCTATCTGTCTATGTGTCCGCACGATAACTCGAGAACGCATGTACTTAGAGAACTGAAATTTTGCACATGAGTTTTAAAAAAAAACAAAAATTAATTTAAGTTCGAAAATGGGACAAATCGGGTAACTCCTTCAAGGAGTTTCCATACAAAACTTTGGTTTTTCACTACATATTTGGACATTGCTTTAGAAGGCATCAGTGTAGAGAGCTGAAACTTTCTACGCGACGTTTTCATAAAAATAGTAAAAATTATCTCATAAATGAGCTAATTTGGGCCATATAAAAATGTTGAACTTTTATGTAGGTATTCTGTGAAAACAATCAGTTCTATACGTTTTTTGTGTACTCAAAAGTTCTTCAGAATATGTAATGCTATGAAACTAGTTATAATATTTTTTTCTGTCCGACGAGCCGTTCTAGAAATATATGCGCAAAACTACTTAGAAAATCAAACTTACACAGATGGGTGACCATATGAAATTACATAGACCCAGTTTAGACAGGTAAGTCTTAGTATTCTGCCTCTGCCGCACGAAATCTGTAGGTTGGGTGATGATTCATTCCTGCCCCCAACCATCATATTACCGAGACCGAGAAGTTTTCGTGGGGCAGAGGCAGCTTATTGACCCGTCTAAACAGTGTCATAAGGGCATTCATCTAGGGTATCATAAGAATTACTCTTGGACCAATTCTAGCTTTCTTACTTGTTTTATTTAAAATTTGGATAAAAAACATCCACAAGACAACTTATTTGTTTATTCAACGAAATTTTGATAAATAAATAATAATAATAAATAAAACTGCCACTTGAGAAAGTAATTGTATAATCTTTTGAAAATAGCTGAACAGTTAGAAAGAAAACAGTATTTTCTTGAAAACATAAAATGTAAAAAAATATCCGGATTATCGGATAATTAAGGAAAAATATCCGGATTACGGAATAGTCAAAATGGGTCGGATAATCCGGATAATTTGATATCCGGATTGGAAACCCTAGTTACCAATCAAAATATGGATTAAATATTAAATTTGCTATTCAAATCCGCGCAATTTTAGTATTTAGCTTTTTACCTTCAGTAGAAATTCCATTTTATTTTGTAAAATTAGACTTAAGACTTATTTTTGTTTTTTTTATTTATTCTTTCTTTAAAAAATCACAGTTGAGATACAAGCTCATAGATGTGTGCATATTCCTGGTAAAAAAAAAAACATCATAAACAAAGTTTTATGGCAAAGAAAAAATAAACTATTTAGTAGAGTAGAATGTAAGTATATATATCTAGTCCAAACTATGAAAAATATTAAAAAAAAATGAAAAAAAAAATTATGCATTTACATATATTATAATAATAAGTGAGCCTAATTATTCTCAGCATTGAAAAAATAATCTAAAGCTCCCATCCTGAAATCCCTCAAACTTCGTGCGATGCGTACACCCAAAGGAAGAGTATTCCAAACTCTGATACCATGAATGAAAAAGGCGCGAGTGCTAAACAGAGTATAAAACCTTGGTAATAGTAGTAATTGGGTTCGACGAGATGACAGAAGTTCAACATAATCCCTGAGGTAGTCCGGAGGCATATTATTTAAAATTTTATACATCATTATGCAAATCCTAAGATTAAGATAGCTATTCAAATCACAGCCCAAAACTTGTCATACCTCTGTAGACCGAATATATACCGCGCACAGGCATTAAATGCGACATTGAGCTTTACCCACATGAGGAATCAAAATTGCAATATACACAGTCAGCATATGTGATTATCGGAACAAGCAACACTCTGACCAGACGTTGACAGAGTTGGCGTGGTGTATGTATACCTTGAATGACGCCAAAGTGTTTTTAATCCTTGGCAAACTTTTGAAACCGTAAAATCAATATGCTTATGCCAGGATAACCTAGAGTCAATATGCATCCCCAAGTTTTTCACTACTTCCATATATTCGATGAGGATGTTATCCAAAAACAACAATGGCAAAGAACAATACTCTGGGATTTAGACGGGTTTAACAAAAGTTTGCTCGCAGCCGCCCAGGCTAGGTCTTGATTAAATTTAAAAATATTGATAGCCACGCTATCAACAGGAGAGGAGAGAAAAAGTTGTACATCATCAGCATAAAGTAAAATTGAACAATATGTACGGATTAGAACTACATATAATCGTTGATGTATAGTACGAATAACAGAGGACCTAATATTGATCCTTGTGATACTCCTGAATAAGTTCTTAATACTACAGTTCTGTGAGATCAGCATACAGTACGATAGCAAAGAATGAAATTTGCTACAGAGCTACCAAAATTAAACTGATGTATCAATTTCTGGGTTAGTATAAAATAATAATTATCGACTGAGTCAAAAGCTTTAGAAATGTCAAGTAAACATAGTACGGTGCAATTATGTTGTTTGATATTACGACGAACAGCCTCAATAAGATACAAGAGCGACGAAATTGTATTATGCGAAAGGTCATTTAAATTTAAACATGACACATTGGGAATACTATTAACAAAACAGGTGTTGAGTTCGTCAGGATAAATATTCGCTATTCCATTCGATTTTGAAATGATACCAGATTGTTTAATATTTTTCCAAAGTGTCTTCGATGGTTGAGACGTGTCCGATAAAAGTTAAATTTAGAATTCTGAATAGCCGTTGTAATTAAGTTGCGAAGTCTTTTGAATTTATTCCTAAGTTCCGATCCACCATATCGTTTCCAAGTTTTATAAGCGAAGTCGCGCTCCATAATCAATTCTCTAATTCTATCATTAAACCAAGGTGAATAAAAACGAGTTGCAGAAGAACGAACTGGAACATATTCATTATATAAATTTAAAATTACATTGTTTAAATATTCTACTTGGTCATTGACATCGGATGTGGAATAAATAAAAGCCCAATCCACCGCAGTTACAGCTTTATTAAAAATTTTTGTGTTGAGTGCTTTTAGATTTCTAAATGTGAAATGGCGTATATTGGATCTAATCACCTGAAAGTCTAGAAAAGTGGCCAATATGGCATGGTGGTCGCTAATACCGGGTAGAGTTTATAACACATAATCCAATGTTACCTAATTGTGACAGAAATTCTTACTTCATGCGGTTTTGACTTCAAAAATATATATTAAAATCACCACAAATAATATTAATGTCAAAAGCTCTAAATAGTTGCATTAATTCTTCGTAAAATGGATAAGATCATTTATTCTGGGTGGTTTATAAACAAACGCAACCTACAAATACCTTTTTTCCAAAGTTAAGTAGGTATTTCAATAAATAAATATTCAGGTCCCAAAAAGTTTCCTCCAGAAAATGATATAATCCTGCAATTAAGTATTCGCGAACATATATTGCAACACCTCCTCCACATGAATAATTGCGATCATTCCGAAAACGTTTGTATCCAGGTAAGTAAACCATTTGATGACAGATATCAGATTAAATGCAGATGGTAAAAATAGTTGCTCACTGGTTGAAAGAAATTTATGTTTGTGGAACAAATAGTAGACCACCTTTATTTCCACCCAGTTTCTGGAATTGTTTTGAAGCAGACGATCAAAATATTCCACGAACCCAAAATTATATGGAATCATGGAACCATAGAATAAATAAAATAATTGACGTTGATCATGTAGGTGTAAATAGATTACTGGAAGAACTTCGGAAAGAAGTTTTGTTTGTTGGAACTGAAATTGAAAAGTTTCAGAATGGGAGACCAGAAGCTGTAAAAAGAAAAAAAAAGAATAAAAAGAATATCATAAAAAAAATGAGAATGAAGATCTTGATTTATTATATGCTGTAGCATCTAACGTGTATTTGAAAAAAAAAATAGAAAAAAATGGAAATTCGTTTCTTTTTTTACATTTTTATAATTACATAGTACATACTAGTACCTGCGGCAAGTAAGGCCCAACTAATTTGAAAGTGCAATAAATCAAGTATTTGGAGATATACAACTACAGAAAAAAAGTTTCCGTGAAGTTTATTTATATGCTCAACCAAAAAATAGAAAAACTACAACAGAAGTGAGTATTTCAAAAAATAATTCAGTTTTATAAAACCCTTTCCATGAGCCTTATTAAACTACCATAGTATAATAAGGCCCAAAGCAAAATTTAACTTTCTTTTTCAAAATTCAATCAGTCCCTTTGAACTTGCTAAAATATAAGAAAATCAACAAAATTCGGTTATTTTTAATAATTTACAATAAAAATGGGCCTTTTTAACACCCAGGTGGATTTTAAGGCCCCAACAGCTTTAGTTATAAATTTCTTAACGTACAACAGAGTAGATCCAAACATTCTTCTTTGGAACAAAAATAATAATTAGTTGTATTGAGAAAAATCGCACTCTAGCCTAATCACAATCATGAAAATAAAATACTTCTGTATTTTAGATAGTTAGTCCCAAAGACTCTTCGTGGTACCATTTACCACTGTTTCATGTCCGATAAACTTTCTTCCTTGCATGCATGGCAATCGCAATACCAAGGAGCTTCAGCCGAGATTTTGGCCAAAGTTAACCTAATGACAAGTTAAGAAGATGTAGAGCAAAATTGGAAAATGTCTGGTGTTTTTTAGAATGAAACAAGTAATTTCATATACTTTCGTCTTTTGCGTAATTGGGGGAAAGGAACTTGGTTTTACATTATTGTAATGCAACTGAGACAACGAGTTAAAAACAAAAATCGAGAGAACGTAGGATTACCCGAACGACAAAATCTTATTAAATCCCTCAAAATCCTTTCAACCTATTCATAGTAATGTACATCAGGTCAGACTACCTCCCATTTTCAAGAAAAAGATAAATTTCGCTTTGGCCCAGATGCTGAAAGGAGATGTAAAATTCCTCTCGAATGAAATTCTTATTTTTCCCGAAAATATCAGAGAATCCAACAAGAATTTCTCCCACTTAATCTCTTCACAGCAAAACGAATGTAAACAGCAAGTAAACAGAAGCATGTGCTGCTTAATTAGCATAGAAATTACACTAACAAACTTTGGCCATGCTTTAAAAAACATTGGCAGATTCTCTCAATAATTCATGAAAACCGGTTTTCACAAAAGCGCGGCAACATTTTATGAGAGTAAAACGTGAAAACCCCTTTCTCATTTATTTTCTGTTTCGTTGCATGCAACTTGCGCTTTCACATTTTTTATCTTTATTCATAAAAGTTTTAAAGAGAGTTTGAGTCTGAAATCTCGCCAGCTTCCTAACTTGTTATTAGGTTAACTTTGTATTGGTCCTCTTTGCTTTTCCTTTATCTTTATGAGTAGTTTCAGATTCTGTCTTCTTTTTAAATCTTAAATCTTTAGTTTTTGGGGCTATCTCCCTTCGTTTCTTATTCCTTTTGTTTTTCCTTAAAAAGGTCCTTAGTAATTTTCTGGCCTTTATAATTGACTGCTTTTCTTCTTGGCTTATTCTTACTGACAGTATATTTAGGTGTCGATAATAGCCTTTGAAAGGGAGACTTATTGGTTTTAAAAGTAGCCAACGGTATGCTATAATCTGGATCAGACACTACCCCTTTTTCCTTTTCGGTAGGAGAGCTGAATTATATGTTAATCAATATTTGTCTCCGTATCTGTCTCTGTTTCATTTTAGTTCATTTTGTGGTTAAAAATGTCAAAAATGTGCGAAAAAAAATACGCTTAATAGGTCGTTTTCAATACATCGAAATCACGTAATTTTGCTATTTCAGCTTGATTTCGACGAAATCATGTAATTTCCAGTACAAAAAACTAAATCGAAATTATCTCATTTTTGCGTAATTTCAATGAAATTACGTCGGAAATTACAAAAAATTGCCCGAACGCGCCCAGTTTCGGTTTCCACTTTTTCCCAAACTTTATCATATGACATTTTTTGCATACATTTGTCAATAAATGTTTAAAGAAGAAATTTAAAATTAAATTTAAATATTATATTAATGTTGCTGACATTTATGTGACGATATATTCTTTTAATTACAAAAGTCTTGTTTACATAATTAATTATTTTACATGCCAATTTGGTATTTAAGTGTAGCAGCTGTCAAACGAAATCATATCAGCCGTAGTGAAAATACCTGACAGTTATTTCGAAATCACTTCATCAAAATTACGTGATTTCGATGTAGTGAAAACGCCCTATAAGTTACGATAGAAGATCAGAATCAACATCCTGATCTAGTTTTCCAAATTAAAATGTCTATAAATATCTTTTATTTTAGGACCATTTTGACCCTTACACAAGTCCATAAAAAATGTTAATAAAAAAATTGTATTAAAAACGGTAATTAGATACCTTTCCTTTTTTAGGTTTCCGTACCTAAAGGGTAACAATGGGAACCCTATTATTAAGACTTCGCTGTCCGTCCGTCCGTCACCAGGTTGTATCTCATGAACCGTAATAGATAGGCAGTTGAAATTTTCACAGACTGTGCTTTTCTATTGGCGATATAACAACAAATAATAAAAATTAAATAAAAAATTAAAAGGGGCCCCATACAAGAAACGCGATTTTTCGGCGTTTTTCATTCTTAATATTATCTGTCTGTCACCGGGCTGTATCTCATTAACCGTAACAGGTAGACAGCTGAATTTCTCACAGAGTGTGTATTTCTATTGCCGCTATAACAACAAATTAAAAATTAAATTAAATGAAAAATTAAAAGGTGCCCCTATAGGAAACCTGATTTTATCGGCGTTTTTTTCCTCGTTTTATTCTCATAAGTAGGCATTTTTTTTTTCAAATGACAGCATTATTTTTTTTAAATGACGTCTTCATTTGAAAAAATAAATAAAAAGTACATAGTGTTAAATTTTGTACGATGGTACGGAACCCTTCGTGCGCGAGTCCGACTCACACTTGACCAGTTTTATAAATTATCCATTATTTTTATTATAGGAAAGAAATATTACTAAAATTTCCCCAGGTTTAAATTTTGCCGCCATATCTCCCTTTTTTCATGACGTATGAGATTTTTGTTACGCTGGTACTTACCTGCGAGAATCCAGTTGTTGCAGTCTAGCAACTCTGATTGAAATAGTCCCTTCAGTTATCTCGAAAATGATTAGAAATAAGGATAATAAGGACAGCTATATTGAAAAAGCTCCAACAGTATGCTAATCTGGGTTATTGACGTTTCAGCTTATGTTGACCATATTGTTTGGGAGTCTTCTGCTTCAATGAGGAAGATCGCCGTCATTCGCACAACATCTCTACCGAAATTATTTTACAATTTTTAATCTTGTTCTACTGTGGTTACACTTTTTTTTGTATTCTTCCTCATCTATTGACCGAGAGGTCTGCTTCAATCTCTTGAGACGCTTCTATTCACTTGGTTGATATCCCGCAGTAATTATCCTTATTTTGGAGCTGCCATATCTAACTTATTAGGAAATACGAACCGAGTTCGGCTAATCGTTTGGTTGTTGTCTTGGATTTTTTTTTGTTCACGTGTGTGCTCACGGTGAAAGCCTTAAGGCCGTGACACTTCAAAACCAGACAACAATGACAGAAGCAGAACACATGCAACTGTTCAATCACTAACAAATTGAGCTGACATTTTTATTTCGTTGTTGGTGTCCTTTTTTTTTAGAAGTGTCGAAGAAATTTCATGCGAGCAAAACAAAATGTCTATGGTGGAAAAAGTAATTAATTTTGTTAGAAATAACAAATTAATTAACAATTAACGTCAATGTTTTAAAAATTATAACACATGTGTAATTGACAAGTCACTGTTTTCTGCTTCTGCTTTCAATGTGGTTGACAAAGCAGAAATGTCAGATTTTTGCTTCTGTTTCTTCCTCTGTCGCTGCTTTCAAACTTTTGATTGAAACCCGGAAAATATTTCTCTGCTACCCGGAAGTACATATTGCGGTGCTGCTGGAATAGAAGAGTGATGGGACTTTTGATATGTAAGATAGTGTAAGGTAGGAGGGGAGAAGTTATAAGCGTCGGAAGGAAATTAGGTGGGAGGTAAGGTGCAGATTCTAAAAATTGTATAGGTATTTAGCTATAAAACCTTGACGAGTAAATTGAAGCCGAACGAAGGAGCTCATCTATTTCTTGATGATAATATATTGTAGTAGGATTTACAATTTTGAGTGAATTATTATCCAGCCACTCATATTGGGATATCCTGTTGTCAATACAATATCTTATTAACCATATGAGCATTTAGCAGGATAGCACAATGGCCGCCATGGTCTCCGTGCTTAGGATATTTCGTCCCTCTGCTCTTAATAAAAAACAAAATAAGATATGTGGACAACCATATTATGCTGTCGATGTATGTGTAGATAATTTTATCCATAACCTGTTTTGTACATTCTTGTAAAGCCTAAGTAATTATTATGTACTCGTAATTACTGTACCACCTAATAGGGCATTACCCTTTTTCACCCAGAAAAGGAAGGAAATCATTTTAGTTATGCCCTAGTTAACAGCCTAATCAAATGTGAACGGATGCTTACATTTTAACTTTAAGCACTTTAGTATCCATCACCTGCACAAAATTATTCATCCGTTCCTCCGTAAAAATCTCCCATATTTAATTAATTCATTGACAAGGAAGCACTTAAGTGGAGAAATTGGCATATGGTTACAGCTTAGCGGAGTCTATATAAATTGCGGAAGTATCCTGCCCACAAGGCGATGGGCTCCCTCGAAAATCAAAGGGCTTTTTCGAAATCGATTTGACTAGCCATTTCGATATTAATCTCATAACAGACACTTTCAAGTGATAACAAGAGCCTCCTTTGAACGTAAATAAACAGAAAAGTACTTACAAGGAATAGCAAGAGTAGAATCCTGTGGATCTGGCCGGTACTGTTCCTCAGGAAAGCAATCAATTTTGACACAGTTGTACGTCTTCATACCTGCAAAAAGGAAAGAAAACAAAAGAAAACACAAAAGTGACTATGTGTGACTATAATAATACTCCGTGTATGTCTGTGTACAGACTAAACTCTAGAAAAGTATTAAAATTCAAAACTTAAAGTCTGTTTCAGTTCTGGAATAAGGACTTATTCAGGAAAGGGTGTGAAAGGAGTTCTGTCTAGAATTTCTTCTCTCTCTTTAAGATATTTTCATTTCAAGATAGATACAAAAAAAAAACGTTTGCCCTTTTCAAGAGGTTCTTCTTCAACAGCCCGTTTTAGGTGAAGACTTATGGAGCGGGAAAACGAATTCCGCTTTTCGAATTTAACTCAATATCCACAAGCAGCAGTAGCAGCAACGCTCTGGGCATTCCACAGCAACCGGAGAAAGATTCAGCCTCAATTAGATTTGTCGAAGGAAATGATTTTCATAGACTTCGACAGCCGGAAGTAATCTGCTTGGCTTTGAGCTTTCATTTTTGTTCGTCAAAACTATTTTAACTTTGCCTTGTTCGATGCAAGGATTATCAGAGATGTCTGTATGCATAAAGGACTGGACAGGTATTTTATTTTAATTATGTTGATCGGGAATAAATTTAGTAGTGATGGAATTTAATTATTATGCCACTTCACTCCACTTACCTTGGAAGGTGTAGCATAGAATCCACAGGCTGGATTTAGTATATTTCGTAACAAATGCCTCGTCATTTTCTAGATCGAAGATTGGAATTCCAGTGTAGCTGTTATTGGGTACTCTTTCTTCGGTGAATAGCCATTGGGGCCCAGCTAAGGCAGCGACTACAATAGCAACCGATATGCTGAAAGTGAATAACAAATAATGGTCATTAGTATTGAGGGAATCCTTCTTGGGATATATATGTATTTGTAGGTGTATGCTCATAATTACAATATTAAGCTAATTACTGATTATTCTACAGCAAGATGCTATTTTGGGGTGGAATGGGTACGCTTTTATTCATAATAAATTTCTTCTAATGGACTTCCATCTATATTTACTAGTTGTGGAATGGAATATCCTTAGACAGGAATGTTGTGATTTCAGACAAAGGAGAATTTTATTAATCTCTCGAGTAATTATGGTGGGGTATGGATGAAAGGCTGTCATGTGTACTACATATAAAGCGTAGCGCATCGTTTGCAAACTCCAGTGAAATTTAAATTTTTCTATATTTGTGACTTTAAGCTGAATAAATTAATTTGCAAGCATTTTGTTCAGCTTTTTTATTTTCCACAATTTTTATGATATTGATTAAAAACCTTCGGCAAAATAGTAGAAACTTTTTAGTGGAAATGCAGCCAGGCTTAAATTTTTTAAAAAGGTGTAGCGTTTTTTTTTTTTTTTTGGTGTCAAAAACTTCAAAAAAACCGTATTATTTTCATCCCGATCCTAAAAACTTTTTTATTTATACCTCAATTTTTATTATTTTTGGTATATAGGTTTTCCAAACAAATTTGTAAATGCTACTGGAACTATTTTTCCAAATTTGTTAATATTTTTCATGTTATAATTACTTTTATAACATTAAAATTGAGACCCCTGTAGCTAGAATGAAATTACACGTTTATTTGAGCATGAGAATGAAGATTGAGGTAATTTTATTTAGTAGCCTAAAAACCGCATAAATCCCGTAAGAGGTTTATTTTATAGAAATCAATTTGTAAACCTCTATATTGATAAAAAGTGAATGATAAAATTGGTTTTTATTCATTATAATTCTCAAAAGATTTTTTTTATGTATATTATTAAGCTAAGCTTAGGGGAAACCCAATGATGTAAAGCATTACAGGATGGAAATAGGAAAATTATTAGGGGACATGAGGAAAGTGACGGAGGTGCTAATGTATATCACTCTGGAACCTTCGCAGATTATAAGCCCGAGGAAAAATTGCAAATGGTAGACTATTCCACATGCGCATAGTTCGGGATAAGAAAGCATCACGAGTATTGCATGAAAGAATTAGGGATTAGACTAGTTCATCAGAGCATTGATCATGAATGTATCGATTAAGGAACAGAAGGCATCCAACACTGCGACGTTGCTGAAGTAAGTCGATGTGACAAGTTATTGTCAAATCGCCAATGAGCTTGAATGGTCTCTTTTGCATAATATCCAATATGTTTTGCATATATAAGGCTGTACGACCATCCCTGGTCTAGGTGTGAGAATTGTATTCCATTTTAGGTCAATTTTGCATCATAGAGTACCTATAAAATGGATTTCCATATATTGCTTTTATTTGCATTTATTTTCTCAAATGGTGAAGCAGCAGAAGGAGGTGGAGGAATTTTGAGGGTAATCATGTAAACATTGTAAAAGTAATGTGCTCATCATACTGTTTTTATTTTGGCGGACACAAGAATCACTCCAAATTGTTATATATTCTTCAAAAGGATAATCTTTTAATAAACGTCGGAGGATTTTTATTAATGCACTGGCTATGTTATTTCCAGCTCGCCCGCTGTTTCACTCGTCCCATATTGCGCAAAAGGTAATTTTAGATTTATCGCTAAATATTGCTGTTGCCGTAAAATTGAAAGTATTAATTTTACGTTTATAGTAAAATGAAGAGGAAAATCCTTTGGGAAGAGAAAATACAGATTGAAGATCAGCACACAAAACTACATGCTTACATGCATTTACATGCTTGTTATCAATATTTTGCCTGTCGTGATCTCTTTCACACTTAAGTAATTTTAATTCTTGTTTGTGTGAATCGTATGAAGCTTGAATTTCAGGATTACAAGCAGATGCCTGATTCTGAACCTGATTTTTATACAAAAACACTTATCGCACTGGTCCTTTTTGGGTTTATGAAACTCAATATTAAACTTTTCATTGAAGATGTTCCTATACACTGCTAATGAAATGGGTTGTGCACACTTTTCCTTATATAAATTATACATTTTTTGTCAAGATAATGTTGCTTCTAAATACTTTTTTCCTGTTGAAGCTCTACAATAGTGGGAATCAACTACAGAGAAACTTAAAATATGATCACACACTTCTTCAATCTTTTCAGGATCCGTTACCCTTTTAAAAATTTTCCCTCTTTTACGAGGTGTATTCCAGTTTCTTTGTTATGTAAATTTTTAAAATAATAATAAATACGTTTTTCATCAATTGAAAGAGTATTTAAGTAGAATTTTCGGCAAACTCGAAAAATCCGGTTATCTGTTTCTAAAAAGTAATTAAACGTATTATTCTTTCTTTTTGAGTTTTTAACTCTTCTTCTTGCAATATTTGCTTGTCTCACAAATTTGGAATAAAAGGTAAAAGGTAACGGGACAAAGTTCGCGTAAATTTCGAGCTGACATAGCTTTTCCTTTTATATTGGTATATTTCTGGCCATTCTCTCGAATTTTTTTCCTTACATTAGCTTTCGACTTTTCCGGCTGAAGTTTTCTCTTCCTACTTGAATTCCGCTCAATATCGCTTTCTGTTTGTAAACAAATTATGATATATTCAAATTCAAATTCCATTGCTACCTTACCAGGTGTATTCATAACTGAAGGTATACATCTCTGTAAATAAGTGTTTACAGATGAAAGGGGATCTACTGAACTCGGTACAAAATTGGGATCTGCTTCTGAGTCATCACCAGCTGTAATAATTTAACAGTAGAACTAAAACATTGATGCAGGCATTAACGCATGTATTAGAAAAATACCGAAAGGATCTTGAGGTGATGAAGGAATCGTAGATTCGGAAGGAACTATATCGTTTTGTAACATGGAAAAAATAACTTAATTCAAATGATTTGTATTAAATAAATGTAAAATTTTTTAGTTCTACCTTAAAAGAGATGGGCTCATTGCAGGCACTAGTGAAGACATCGTAACAGCTGAGATGTTTATTTCAAAGTTCAAAAACAGACTGAAGAAATTCTGAACTGATTGATATTAATATAGATTTCTAATGCACATACGGCATATAAAAAAAAATCTTTTGACATTAAAATTTGCTGTTTGTGCATACTGTTATTAAAACAATATATTCGCATACGGTAAATCAATATTTAATTTATTACAAGTTTCAAAGCTTTTCGTGCATGTGGTATATACATACGCCAAAGCTGTAATTTATAAATACCAACGCTTATTTTCATACGAATTTTGCTGTATATACCAAAATTTGGTTTATGCGGCAAAGCAGTATTCTACAACAGTAAAAATCAGGGATATGCGGCAAACTAAACGCTGAATATCTCAAAATCTAGTGATTGTAAAAGAATATGGATAAAAGGAATGTATTCTTCTCTTTTCAACATATTAAAATCAACATCTAACTAAAAAGTGCCTTTTTGGCATATACGGCAAACCAATTTCCAGGTGACGATAAGTGCTATTCTTCCGATTTTCAAATAAACGGACAATCTACGAAATTAATCCAATTGAATCTAGCTTTATGCACGAAATGTCCACCAAAGCTATTTAGAAATTTGCGTTCATGTTTTGTTTACAATATAAAGCTTTTAAATGCATACTGACGTGTTTTTTTACATTAAATATATTTTACAGAGGACTGCGAAAAATTAATTTTCCAAGAGATAAAATGGACTTTAAAATAAAAGTAAAAAGTTATAACATTAGAGCATGGAACTTCAAGATGTTTTTAATTTATTTAATGAAACATAGTAAATATACTTGGAATTCACAAAAGTTTAAAAAAAACATAAAATACATAAATTCAAAAAAAATTTCTAGTTCGTTCTTAAAGGCAAAATGACAGGATAATGGTAATCGAAAATAATACTAAGTACCTAAAATTTGCAAAACTGCAAAAGGGAATTCGTCTTCTTCCTCGCAACTAGCGCCATTTTCCTGCATGGGCAGTACTATATCCAGCCATTACCTTTTTTGGAATTACTGTATTGCCCGTGACAATATAGGCAAGGACAGTCGTTGTCGTTTGCATCAGTTTCATTTCCCTCTTTTAGTACTATTACGTTCTTTAGTTTTTGGTTTAATTATTATCAAACTTTCCTCCAGCTCTCTTTTGTATGGGTTTGATATCAATATAACTGCTTTAGATTTTGATCTATTTTTTCTTAAGGTTGCGACAGTAGAGGCTTTTAGAAGTGGTTGTTAGAGATACTAGACTAAATGTACCTACTCGGTGCTGGAATTAAACGAGGAATCCAGGGAACGACTCCAGAAGTATTTGTCGGTATATCTCATACTACGTGCTTTTGCATGGAAGTTACACTGTTAGTGGTGTGTTCGGGTGTCAGAGTTATGTCCGTAATTTAAACAGAGATAAAACCTTCGTCGCCAAAGCCATTGTGGTCTACTGGATGTAACACTGTCTTTC
The DNA here is from genome assembly GCA_963930735.1 of Dioctria linearis. Classification (NCBI taxonomy): domain Eukaryota; kingdom Metazoa; phylum Arthropoda; class Insecta; order Diptera; family Asilidae; genus Dioctria; species Dioctria linearis. The sequence goes on along the minus strand of OZ005742.1, from coordinate 18,550,163 downwards.
TAAAACCACCGATAATTTTGTTTGGGTGTTTCCTTTAATTTTCGAAAAAGAGCTGTCTTAGAGTACTTATAAAAACTTGCTGCTTTTTTCAGACTTCATTATCTTAACATTAATATCACCTATAGCCTTCTGCATGGAAGTCTCTGTCCACGTTTCATTACGACCAGTTTTTATTTTATAGGTGCGAACCATCCTGTAGGTACCTACATATTAGAAAAATGCATCCTTAGATAAAATTTCACTAGTACGTAATTGGGCAAGACGGACCACTCGCATGGAAACAAGTCCGTTTTGCCCCAAAGGAGGGCTCGAATATATAAGTAATAACTTTATTTTGATTGACAAACTACATTCTTAATACTGCTTCTCATACACAAAATTTAGAATGACATTCGTGAAACCGCCACTGTTTGTTATAAAGGTCACAGAATTTCATACAGGCTGAAGTAATACGACTACTACATTTTTTTGAATGACGGCTGAATCAGTCTGAAGATAGGCACGATTTTTTCAGGAAGAGTTCAGAAAACTTCTTAGCGTTGATTGCAGCTATTCACAAACAGACAGTTCTTCTTACCCGAATAGTCTATCTTGCCCCTTTATTGCTTACATTCCGCGACTCAAAATTGACCTCACCATCATTTTCCCATGAATGCTTGTGATAAATTACTTCTGTAAAATTACTGAGAAACATTGAAAATTTCTAATAAAATTATGCTATTATTCACTGAATTTGGTGCGGAATATCATTTCTCACGATCTGATTGACCTCATAAAAAGAAATTGTTTTTAATACAAAAGTTTCAGGAGTTTTGTAGGGAAATTATCCTCATTGCAAAAGAAAAACTGAATTCAAGTTTTTAAAGATTTATTTGTTAATGAGTGTTGCCATTCTTTTTGGTAAGGAGTTATACAAATCGTGTATGATTTCGATCGGTATTTAATTCCAAGCTTAAATTATTGTTATTTTAAGATTGACACGCTATCACATTTACGGGCAGACCCATAGACTTTATAAGGTATCTCCATAAATTCTCTATAATATTGATATTGGGAGATATTGATTGCCATTCCAGGACCCTTATGTTTTCTTCCATGAATCATTGATTAACCATCCTGGCTGTATGAATGGCTGGATGGTCGTGATGAAGTATCCAATCACAACCTTCCATTTTTTCTATTATTTTCATTTTCGCGATAGTGAGAAGAACTTTATAGTCATTAACCGTTTGTCGGCCACTAATAAAAACGAGATCAACAGGTCCATTGTAGGAAATCATTATGCCTCCTTTTCTTTGATGACAGGCGGCAGGAAAAAAACTTTTCTTCTTTCTATTAATTTTTCTGGATATTTTGCTATTGGAATATCCTTCGTCTTTTAGACCTTTAATTTTTGCAATTTCTTTGGCCTTCATTCTTTTAACTCTGCCGAGCAGTAAAGTAAGTTCTTAAGCAGCTTTGGTTTTGATTAATTACTACGCAGTTCACAGATAATACAGGGTAGACTAAGTTTGTTGGACATTTGTAACACCTAAAAATAATGATGGTAGAGCAAAATGGATTGGACACCATCGCATAATATTAAAAGTTATTTTGATTTTTGCATGTCCGTCCTCACGATTACTCGCGTATACTTGAAATCTGAAATTTTGCACACGGGCACTAAACCTACCGATACTTCAGGTATTCCTATTCCTGCCAAAGCGGGTCAAATGACCCGTCTTTAAAATGTTATATATATATCACTATGTCTAGCGAAAAATATATCAATTAGGCCAATTTGGTACATGAATAAAACAATTTTTTTTAAATAACGATTCAAAATATATTTTATTTTTAATTTAAAAATCATAAAAATAATACAAGAAAAAAAATTAAATATTCTTCAATTGAATTTCACATTTAGAAAACAAATAAATAATATGGTTAGGTTTATTCATGTTCACCGCATATTTTGCAAACTTTTGGGTTCTCGAAGGTACATTTTCCACACACATATTTGTTGCATTTGAAACAGATTTTCGTAGTTTTGTTTCCTTTGCAAAAACCTATTTGGCACCTTTTTCGCATTTGCACATTAGAATCCGAACTTGAATTTGTTGACGTTTTCTGTATATTTTCTTTTTCTTCCTGTTGCTCATGTTGAAAATCTTCGACAAGTTCTTCAGCTAATTGGAATAAAAATTGTTGTCTAGAAATTTTTTCGCCGGTTGTTTCTCTGTATAAAATCCATGCCAGCCAGGTCAAGTATATTGAAGAAAATCTGTGCAGGCCATCTTTGCAATTTCGATTTCACGGAGTATTTTCTAGCCATTTGGTCCGTCGTTTCAGGTATACGCTTGCTATGTGTTTCAATGCTTATAGATTTATGCTTTGAGCTTAGGAGAAGCACTTTTTTGTTTGGCTTACTATTATAAATAGTAAGTGAACAATGACTCGATTTATATAGTTTTGTGGAGAAGCGTGGCATACCATATCTTTCGCCTGCTTGGCGAATTTTGGTAGTTCTCTTCTATTTGTGCGGATAGTTCCAACAATAGTAGTTCTTTTTTCTAGTAATTTTGCAGCTAGTGATGCGCTCGTAAAGAAATTATCTGTAGTGACGCTTCTTCCGCATCCTGTGAACGGTTCCATTAGTTTGAGAACAACGAATTCCCCAAGCGGAGTTGAAGCTCCTCTGTTTTCTTCTTTTCCCAAATATAGAAATCCATTTATGATGTAGCCAGAATTTGATACCAAACTTATCTGGTTTGTTTGGCATATATTGTGTAAGCTTACACCTCGCTTTTGTTGGGAAAAGCTGTTCATCGACAGTTACATGTTCCCCAGTCTTGTAACAATTTTGGCTGTTCTCGATGAATTTGTACCATACTTCAGATATTAGAGCAAATTTATCTGTTTGTAACGAAGCCAGCGTCGTTGAGTTTTTTTTATCAAACCTGATAAACCGCATAATTTCACAAAAATCACACCTGCTCATGGTTTTTGAAAAAAAAGCGGGACCCCATTTACTGTTCCATAGATATGAAATGTTCAAATTGTTTGACTGATAGGCGTCACGTGCATATAGAAGTGCAATAAATGCATTTATTTTTGCAGGAGTTAAATTCCATTAAGTTCCCAATACTCGAGAGGCTTCTTAATGTTTCGTTTGGCATATGATGTCGGGCCTACAACCTCCCTAAAAATATTATAAATTGGAGCTGGTCCTTGTTCAATTTCTTGCCAAATTGTACCATCAGCCGCAATTTCAGTACATCGGTCTTCCACATCACTTTCAGTTTCTAAACTCGATAACGGTCTGTTTCTCTTTTGTCCTCTTCGTACATTCAAAATATTCTCGTCTTCACTTTCTTTACCTGAGGACTCAGATTCGTCCGTAGTGTCAAATGAATCATAATATTGTTCTATGTTATCCACTTCACTTTCACTTTCCTCTTCACTAAATTCCGAACACTCTTCATCTATATAATTTATAATTTCCAATGATTTCAAATTTCTTGAATGTTTCGACATTTTTAGGATACGAATTATTAGTAAAATGATTAGAAGAAATAAGAATTCTTGATTCGCAAAATAGCACTATATTTGAAATTTTACTGTAATAATCGCTTGAAGTAGAGTGAAATTGGCTATTCATCCGTCAGCCAACAACCAATATAACACAATGCAAGAAAATATGTAGGTATATCACGCAGTTACAAAAATGCCCATTCTAGCGGTTTTTATCACAAGAAATACAAATAAAGATACAGAATCTCAAATGACCCCTTGCGGTAGTTAGGTAAAAAAATTAACAATCGAGGAGTAGTTCTTGAAAAATTGATTTGATGTATTTCTTGATAATAGTCATAAAGGCAAATGGCGAAGTGATAATGTTATTTTCAAGAAATTCTGACAAAAAGTTTAAAATGGCTCATTTGACCCGTCATGGTAGGTTTAGTGTTAAAAAAAAAGACAAAATCATGTTCGAAAATGGGACAAACCAAGTAACTCCTTCGTGGGATTGCCATACACTAATTTCGTTTTTCATTATATATTTGGACACTGCCTGAGATCGCGTCAATGTAGAGCAGTAAATGCCATTTCAAAAATGGGCTAAATTGCGCAATTCCTTCTTGGTGTTGCCATATAAGGATTCTAGCTTTTTTACATGTTATTAAATAAATAACACTTTTTAAAACTTTTTTTTTAAACTACAATAAACTAACCAGCACCGCATACAATTTATTACTGGTGAGGTCAATCAAATGTCATACCATTTGATACCAACTTTCAGATAAAAATAAAATAAAAAAATTTTGACACATAAGTTGTAACCACATTTCGTCCACTAATTAAAAAGAGGAGAGAGAGTATTGTGTTCTCTGTACCATCCTTTCCTATACATTACACGACAATTGGTCCACTAATGGTGGAACGTCGTTCATAATGAGAATAGCTTGTGTTCTCTATACCATGCACCTTACCAAATTCCGAATTATTGGCCGCATAACGTTATCAGAAATTTCCAGTGTGTCTAAACAAATGTAATAAATATTACAGAAGTAATTTGTCCAAAGGATCTTGTCATCCAAGCAGACTTCAAAGGGCTGCTTGGGGATTACATCCACGGAGATGTTTTGAAGACGGCTGAAGTGTTACTCCCATTGGTTATCGACGTGAATGATGGAACGAGAAAACTCTTCAGCCTGCATGGCATTGATGCGATGGCGTGGCGATAGGCAGTGGATACCTGGGCACATGAGAATCAATGGAAAAAATAGGGCGGATTTGCTAGCCAAGTCCAGCTCTAGTTCTGCTTTTCTTGAAATAGAACCGGCTGTTGGCGTTGCCATCTCGCCACCTGGACTTTTTTCTTGGCGTTCGAAAGAAAACCATGTAGAACTGTGGTTGGTATTATCGCCAACCAACTCTCTTCACAATGATGGGAGCTGTTGACGGCGGAAAATATCTGTCCTACTTGGAAGTAGAGCCTGAGACAATTGGGGTTTTTTCCTTCGGACTTAAGGTCTAGGGTATAAAAATATATATGAACATTTTTTGGGGGAGGTACATGTGGGGATGGTGGGTCGGACCACCCCTCATTGGGGGTTGTCCAAAATAAGTCATGTTTGGTATCAAATTAAAGAAGGAGAAGCGGGTAATCGAGTGATGTACTTTTTCTATCATTTTAACATCATAACTGAATTTTTACCGCCGAAAGACGGACTTTTTGCTCATGGGTCATATGAACCCCAGTTCCTTTATTTTGCATATATTTTTTCCGTTCTCTATTTCACGTCCATTAGCACTCCGTTGTGAGCATTTTTCTGATAGAAAGTGAATTTCCATGACTTACCAGTTCTTCATAACGATGAGTTGAAAATACGTCCATTTTTGTACCAAAAAAGGACCATTTTTTCATCTTAAGAAGGACTGCAGTTATCTGCAAAACCATTTACCGGACTCAATAACTAATTAAATATCTAATTAGGGGACAAAATGTAGATACGACTTAATCCTACATATAAGCTTTGATCTGCATATTTAAAAATTTTTATAGCATCACTTCTGTACTGGAAGACGACCAAATTGACCATTTACGCGTGATTTAAAATTTTTAGAGGGTACCTTGAAACACCAATCTCCATATTTTTCTGTAAGTATTGCAAGGATTTCCATAATGTGTTTTTTTTTAAATATAGCCAGTGTGCGGTGAATCCATAATTTAATTTGAAAATCCTAGGTACCTTCACAAAACACAACAAAAACAGACAATGCTGTCATTTGAGAAATATTCTTCTTACTTCTCCACAACTAAAACAGCCGAGAGTTTTGCCGAGTGGAATAGGGAGTTTGGTACTTCTCAATACAAATTCCTTAAGTTACAGAATTCCGAGTGCAGAGTTAAGTGTCAAAAGAACATCTCATCAATGTACAAGCAACATTTTTTTTTCTCATTTCAGGATATTTTAAAGAAAATAAAATAAAATCCTCAGAGAAATTGTAAATAGAGAGCGATGTTTTCAGTGGCGTTGTTAGCGCCTGATACAGGTTCTGCTAACAAATCCCAGGAAGCAACTTTCTGTTACAATACAACCATGGTCATGCGATATCTTTATGTTATATTATTTTTAGTAAACTGCTGGAATTTTTTGAAAATTTTTGTTACCAGTTTTGGGCTTTTTAATTTCAGGGGTCACCCTGCCCGGGTCTGCGGGGTCTACTCCGCTGCTTCTTTATACAGAAGTATTTACCTGTTTCTTCTTCTTCTATTTTATATACTAAAGACTTTTTATACCCTAGATGATGAAATCATAGGTTGTACTAAGTTTGTCATTCGGTTTGTAATCACTAGAAATAATAATGGTAGAACAAAATGGATTGGACACTCACGCATAATATTAAAAGTTATTTTATATACGTCCTCACGATATCATAAAAACGCGTGTACTTAGAAAGTTGAAATTTTGCATACTGGCTCTTAAAAAAAATTAAATTTAGTTCGAAAATGGGACAAATCGAGTAAGTCCTTCGTAGGGTTGCCACACAAAAATTTAGTTTTTCACTACATATTTGGACACTGACTCAAAATGCGTCAAGGTAAAGTGCTGAAAATTTGTTAACATTGTTTTCATAAAAAATTTTAATATAATTTCAAAAATGGTCTAAATCGAGCAACCGCTTCTTGGTGTTGCCATATAAAAAAATTAGGATTTTTACATATATTGTGAAAGTGATCAGCCCTAGACGTTTTTATTGTACGGAAATGTTCTTTAGAATGTGAAATCCAATGAAATTGGTTTTATTAGGGTTCCGTACCCAAAGAACAACGCAAACCCTATTACTAAGGCTTCGCTGTTCGTCCGTCACCAGGAAGTATCTCATGAACCGTAATAGGTACTCAGTTGAAATTTTCACAGACTGTGTTTTTCTATTGGAAATTTAACAACAAATAATAAAAATAAAATTAAATTAAAAATTAAGGGGGCCCCCATACAAAAAACGTGATTTTTTCGGCGTATTTCCCATCGTTTTATTATTTATTTTTTTCAAATGACAGCATTATTTTTTCACATGACGCCTACTCTACTTTGAAAAAATAAATACGATGTTACGAAACCCTTCGTATGCGAATCCGACGAACCGTTTTAGAAATATATGCGAAAAATCACTTCAAAAATCAAACTTACACGGATGGGTGACCATACCAAATAATTACATACGGATATTCATCTAGGGTATCATAAGAATAGGTTTTATACCAATTCTAGATTTTTTACTTGTTTTTTTTTGTTAATATAGTTAGTAGTTAGTGTGTACCAATTATATTATTCAATACCAGTCCATTGTCCCATTCTAATGAATATTTTTAAAATATAATATTACTAAATCCAAATAGTATCTGCCTCCATATATATGTATACCGAGAACATTTTAAAAAATAATTTTTTATGCGCTATAAATAATAATTCGGAACTAAAACGGTTAAATAAAATCATCCATATTTCGTATGTCCTCTTGGTCTAGTTACATAAAAAATAATATAAATAATAATAATAATAAAACAAGATAAAAGTATAAAAGAACAAATAATCATACTTTCCAAGAGAAATAATGATTTAAAAATGAAATTTCATCATTTTAAAAACCTCTGAAATAGTTACCACTTACTTTTCTGGAAAAATTTGTATTTTTTATTTCCTTTTTCTGTTTCTTTTTGTATTAATTAGCGGTTTTTATATTCCAAACAGGATAAACTTTGTCGAAGGAAAAACTACCTTTCCTTTGTATATATGTACATAAAGTTGCTGAATAGAAAATTTTATCAAATGAAAGGATGACTAATGAGTTTAGAGAATAAAGAGGAGCAACAGAAAAAATATATGTATATACATATATATAAAGAGTTCATCCTACTTTATATAGACAATGAATGAATGAATTCAGTTGAAGCGCATTTTCCGTCACACGTGAATATTTATGTTAAATTATTCATGAAAGTCACTCACCTTGCAGCTACAGGTGTCACAACCCACAATAAATAGCTGCTCTTATCTGTGCTCCTTCGGGCAGGTAATGGTGGTACTGCTGATGGTGATATTGCAGTTGCATCATTAAATGAATTCATGCTACTATTCAAATCGCTTCCATAGCCATTGTTATGATTCTGAGAATATTTTGCGAAAGCCATCCGGTCGCCAATTGGACTTACATTATAAGTATTGATACTGGTTGAGCTTCTTGCTATTCTGCCGCAACGACCCACATCCAATGAATTTCTATTCCTTGTGCCCGAAGGATACGACAACATGGAATTATTGTGGTAGTTTATCGTTTCGTTTCGATCCTCCTCATCCTGCTGATAGTTTTGAACTTGACTCTTGGCACAATCTATCATTGAATTTGTTCCATTTATTAAACCGATACTGGCTCCTGGCAGATTTGATGAATTATTGGTGGTAGAATCAAGAAGATTTACATTCGACATGGATTCAAACCGGAAAATGTTTGGTATGGAAGAGGTGTAGTCTCGCATTTTATATTGTAAGAAGTCTTTTCCATTGACTATGTACTTTTCAAATAGTAATACATAATAACACACTTTAGTAAATATGATTTTTGTTTTTTGTTTTTTTACTTTTACTACTTAATTCGATATTAAAATCGGCACATGTTCGTTCACTAAAAACATTTTTATCACGCGATCTCGTGTAAATACATGCGATTCCGACGGATGGTAACGCTTAACTGGATGGCAATTACAAGGATTCACCCATTACAAGAAGGATATCTGCTTGAACTAAAGGCAAGCAACCACATCAAGACCGAAAGCCGAGAGTAGGTTTCATTCCATACAACAGCCACCTTATAGTGGTTTAAAGAGTATAAACGACGCATGTGCTAGATGCCTCACTGATATAAAATCCTGGCTATTATAGTCGTACAAGGAATTGATGCATTTTCCCCATGTGCGTACTCCTCTAGCGGCCATTCTTGTGAACATCTGATATCATATCTAAAGCATTTCCACTCTGGCTACGGAAGGAAATGTTCAAAATATTTCTCATCCGATATATTCGGAGCACAAAGTCATTCTGCTTTAAAGGACCTTTTTTGTAACATGATATTGCTGCAAGGAGATGAAAGCTCGACCATCATTCAATTTCTCTCGAAACTTATCATACACATCTTGAAGATGTGCAAATATTACACCTTTGGGTAACTTATATACCTTCGATGTTTCTCGACTGCTGTTTATAAATGTTTTATTTGCATGAATTTCGAATGGAACTCTCCGAAAGATAGTCGTCGTCGTCGTCGTCATCGTCCTGCTTGTAACACGTCTAGACTGCTGACGAAATGTGTTTACCATAGGTAACCGAGTTTATAATATTTACATGCGCCTACCTAAAGGGTTTTCGAACAAACAGACAAACTTGTACAATTTTGTCAGAATATGGTTCACTAGGGTATTGTACATATATGTATATGTAGGTAGCCAGAGTAGGTACTGTTGATGTTGTTGAAAGAATCCCGAGGGATAATGCTATGAAAATTTTAATCTCATACTTGTTATGACAATTTCATCCCTATACTGTTTGTATGTTGATACTCAGAAAAGCATGTTATATGTGATACTGTTACGCATAACAGAGAACTGAATCTCCTGGTACGTGTAAAACTTACACATTAAAAATGATGAATTATTTAAAAGGACACACCGCCGGCGGGCTTTTGTCTTTAAATAAAATCAGAACGGATATTTGTATACATTGACAGGATACATATTTTTTTTTTGGGGAATTTACTGTGACAAATTGGTGGAGAGGGTGGATACAGAACACAGTCAGCAGTATGTACATATATCTCTCGAGAGTAATATTCCTTGTGGGTCGTTTACTTGTTGTTTTTTTAATTTCTGTGTTAATTTTTGAAGAGGTAAATTAAATGTAAATTTTTGGTTATATTTGTATAAATATATTTGTAATTATCAGCATTTTTAATTTGAAAAAAGTCTGAAAAAAGAATCGTGTAAAGGATATAGGATAAAAATTGCAGATGTCAGATTTGTCCAAGAATATCAGCTCAGTTTATGGTTTCGGATTTGGACGGTTGTTATCGACCAACATAGGTTTTCCGCTATCTTGCGGGATCCAATCGAAGGTTTGCTTTGCATTGTAATTATAATCTGGTAATATATCGCGGTCAAACCAATACCGTAAAATTGTACATTTCTTTCACAAACATCTATATGAACGAAATGTGATAAACGGTGGCAATTATGAATTCCTGTAAAGCTCAATAGCTCAATATAGTTTCTCAGGGTCAATAATATTTCGTAGAGATCAGTTTAAATGGTCAGCTTAGTTGTTAATATGCGAACTCTGGATAACAGGTTTACCTACTCTCGTTTTAATTTAGCTTTTGACCATCTTTTGCTAGCTTCTTGTAGGAATAAAAGTTAGAACAAATACAGTAGAAGAGATCGGCTGTGGAATGAATGGAAATGTAGTCTGAAAGTGAAAACTCATTAATCACACAGAAAAAACCGTGCATTGACTCGAGTCAATAACTATTTGGGTATAAAGAAAAATTATCGGTTACTTAATAACGCTTCTTAACCCTACCAAATATTAGGTATTGTCTTACTCTGCAAAATAAACTTCGATGGATATGATGACCTTTTGGTTTTGATGCAAATCTCTTTTTTCCGAGCCATTCTTTGAGATAAGGAAGCATTAGCGTAACCAGGTTTTTGTGGGGGGGGGGGGGCTAATAAGGGCCAGCTTGACACAAAATTCAAGAAGAATATTCTTCAATCAAGTATTGTTTTTGAAAAAGTGTAAAGCTTTTTAAAACGATAATCAGTGATAACGCCAAATTTCCTTAGATCAAGCAAAGTATTTTATTGATTATCGTTGTTTGATTTCGAGCAAGGACAAGAAATATCGCTTATTCATTTGACTGATTGTCATTACGACCGAATGAAAAATACATGTGATTGTTTTTTTAAATCTACTAGCATTACACTATTCGAGTGAGAAATCTTTTACAGAAAAAAAAAAGTTCTTTTAGCAGCAATAAAATCGTATATCTAATAGAAGCCAAATTTAATTAACATACGAAGAAATACTTCTGATATTGAGAAATAAAATTCTTCTTATGATAAGTAAATTATCGCTTATATAACGAAACTGACTTGCTACAAAGAAAAACATTTTACATGAAGTCACCATGACTTTCCCGGACGATTAAACAGTCTGGCCTTCTGCGGATTGGGTTCACACTTCGCAATTTATTCCTGTGACTGTTCCTTTAGATAAACAATTTCGTAGCGAATCAAAGTTTCATCACAAAATTGGAAATTTTTATTCAAATGCAGTATTTTGTCTAAAGTGAGCAGAGGAGTTGTCATCCAGAAAGTCCTTGTGGTTTAACGTGGACACCTAGTTAGAATAGCTTTAATTCGACGGCAGTCTTAATACACGGATTAGTATCAATGCAACAATCAACGCCCTCATGAGTACCAGATTATGCCAGTGCATGCTTGACATTGAACTTACTGGTTGAAGTAAGATCCATCTAAAATCTCTGCCGATCTCTGAGTCACGCCACCCGGTTGATTTAGCGCAACTCCACGCTGAAAGCCAAATATCTAAGCATACAATAATAAGTGACCATCCTTCAGATCATCGAACGCCGTACCCAATTTCACAAAGGGCATACTCTTCTGTTCAAAGAGGAATGTTCGCCTAAGTCATGCAGATTCAGATTCAGATCACGATATTTCCATAAAGAAGCCTTCTCCTTCTCCTTCTCCTTCTCCTTCTCCTTCTGCTTCTCCTTCTCCTTCTCCTTCTCCTTCTCCTTCTCCTTCTCCTTCTCCTTCTCCTTCTCCTTCTCCTTCTCCTTCTCCTTCTCCTTCTCCTTCTCCTTCTCCTTCTCCTTCTCCTTCTCCTTCTCCTTCTCCTTCTCCTGCTCCTTCTCCTTCTCCTTCTCCTTCTCCTTCTCCTTCTCCTTCTCCTTCTCCTTCTCCTTCTCCTTCTCCTTCTCCTTCTCCTTCTCCTTCTCCTTCTCCTTCTCCTTCTCCTTCTCCTTCTCCTTCTACTATAGTAACTATCTACTATAGTAGAACCATTCAGGCCTCTGCAACCCCGTGGTAGAAAGATAGCAATGTCGGCTACCTAATTAGTATGGCTTCGTAGTCTGCCCATAAGGTCATGGGTACTCCCAGTGCTCTTTACATGTAGATATCCTTTTATAAACGAGCCTGGTTTCTACATTCTGGCTTAAGATCTTATTCACACATAAGGGGACCACGAAAAGATTAAGATAAGCTCGTTTTAGGTCTGGGAAGGCTAGAGATTACGGAAATCACGCCAGTAATCTTATAGCATACAATGTATACTCGATATACAAGAACTACCATCATACATGCATTAACTCCTCCAATTAGCCAACTCTCTACATCCTACGACCCCTGCCCAAGAGGCTATATTTGAGATTTTTTTTGTTCTACTCACCTGAGCACATAACTGCTTTGTATAATGACTTCCTTATCGTTTATACCCTACTGCAGTACCCACATTGGGAGATCCAATGCCATCTTCAATACTACTGTACTTCTTTCTTCAGTTCAACATAATTTTTGTCGTTAAACAAGCATGATTCGTTCTCATATGTCTTTCACCTTGGCTGCCCTGAGCATCACAGACCCCTTTTCCGTTCCGGGGTCAATGTCCATGTTCAGTTCTTCACGATCACAATTTCCCTAAAAATGCCCTCAGCCTCTGGTATTTTCCTAAACTTAATTCGCCAGTGTTAATTTGTTGAATTTTTTTCAATTTGTTAAGTTGTTAGCGCCCATCCACCTGATACGACCACATCACTGACATCATCACTGACATGTATATAAATAGACTGACTGATCTCCTCTTTCATGTGGCACCAGTTTTAATTTCAGAAAGTATGCTCTCACTGTCAATGCTACCAACTGTAATAAACTGGCGCGAAATTTAAATTATTTGTGGATTTCATGTCAATGGATTTACTTAAATATTTGTCAGTGGGATTTGACGGATTTATTATCAAAATATTTGGGACTTTGATTTTAAATTTTAATTATAAGTCGAAGGAGCTGTTTTTTACAAGGATGTTTTGGCAGGATAGGTTTATTTATAGATGGAAAACCTGTAGTCATGTTCAGGTATACACAATATTTGATTAAAAGTAATGAGCTGTCAAATATATTACTAAGTTTCTAGCTCTGCAAATACCGCTGAACCTCAAGCAATTTCTCGTTCCCAATCGTTTCAGTTCAGTGGGAAACTATGCTCTCACGGAATGAGACAGGAATATGAAAGTGGTGCCCTTTGCTTTCATGCATTTTTGGTTCAACGAGCAGTCCATTTATATACATGTCAGTGGACCAAATTTAAATTCAAGCTGCCCTCCACTCGTCTTTAATATTTGCTGGTGTATTGCTTTCTTTATTTTTACGAAAACACTCAGATCGACTGACATAAACAATACTATGAAAAAATAATGAAGCATCCAAAACTCTAAAATGACCGATATTCTTAGAGGTGTTTCTAATATGTCCTTTAAGTTCGGCGTTGATATTTATCAAAACGTCATGTAAATTTGAATAGCATATAAAAACTTTACTCACCTTCTTTTAAACACAATCAATTTAAATATCTTATTCCTTATTACTATTATTACCTACCTGTAAAATTCAATCAAAAACCGGGTTCCTCGAGTTTGGGTCCAGGTCTACGCCAATTTTCCATATTGGTTCTCCCTTTTGATATCTTTTATACAAAACTGATACCTATGTAATTTTATTGTGAGAATTACTATCGTTCACCACGAAAACGAAGTATTTTGGCTAGAAACTCATATCATTTTCATCTTCAACAAGTGCCCTGAACTGCACTTTGTATTTCAAGAGAAATTTCATTTATTTTTTTGATAATGGTGCATTCAGGAATTCTCTATGTTTGTTGCAGCAAATAGAGCAGTCTGCCATCAAAGTGCTTTGTGCATACAACTCTTATTGAAAATCAATCAAATGGGAGTACTGATTAATAGTAATAAAAGCAGAGCTACGTTCAAGACTCGTGCTCTGCGCTTATTTAAGCTCTCTGAATAGAAAAGGGTTTCCCCTTTAAACAATCTACGCTGGACACTTTCGTCGATGTAGAAGGCGCCTTCCATACGGTTCTTCTACATAAGTGTACTGAAATGTTAGCAAAACATGGAGGAACCAATCATTAAAATACTGGATCGCACACATGTTGAATAATAGAATTGTCTTTGCTAATCTGGGCGAGTTAAGCAGATTTAAACGATTTCATATGGGCACCCCGCAAGGTGCTGTCCTATCACCTTTATTATGGCTGCTGATTATAGATGATCTCTTGCTAACCCTCACCCGGATGGGTTACAAAGCTGTTTGTTACGCAGATGACTTGGTGATCTTAGTCAATGGGAGTCATGAGTACGGGCCCTGCGGACTGGTACAAAACCCGATCCTACTAGTCATGCACTGTACATCAATCCACAGAAAACTGATGTATGCCTTTTTACTAGGAAAAGGAACATCCCCAGATTACACCTGCCCTCTATTCGTTCCACACGTTTTGAGCTAAAGGACAGAGTAAAATATCTAGGATCATACTAGATAAAAAGCTAAGCTGGAAACCACACCTTAAGTATAGAGCGAACAAAGCACTTAGAGCCTTCGCATTATGCCGCAGAGCTATTGGAAAAAAGAGGAAAAAGATCGGACTTAAGCCACGAATGATCCTATGGATATATCGACACATGTTAACCTACTGTTCTGTGGTGTGGTGGAAAGCAATGGATTTCGCCCATCGTCGTAAGATATTGGAAAGATTCAAAGATTGTGCCTCCTCAGTGTAAGTGGCGCTCTCAAGTCTACTAGCACTCACGCTCTTGAGAATATCCTCAACATACACCCCATGCAAACACATATCAAGAAGGCGGCGTCAATTGCAGCGCTAAGATTGCATCGTAATCGGAGCTAGATTCACACTGGAACAAGAGTTCCGCACGACTCCATCTTTGAATTCGTTCAGTCCATTGCACCTGACATCGACAGGGATTGCAACTACCTTCTCGAGACGATGTTGAAAAGCAATTTTAAATTCAGAATTCCATCACGGGCAGTATGGAAATCCTATTCTGTAGTTCAGCCATTAACAAACCTTATTATTATCTATACTGACGGCTTCAAATCCGAAGAAAACACCGGAGCAGGCATTTTTAGCGAGAAGCCTCATATGGAAATTGCAAAAACCTTGCGAGCCATGTCACGGTTTTCCAGGGGGAGTTCAAAGCCGTCCGTGAAACACGGGAAAGTATCTCCTAAGCTCAGACATTGAGAACAAGGTGATTGCCATCTGCTCAGACAGCCAAACAGCTGTCAGGGCTTTATCTAAGCCCTTTACAACCTCCACACTAGAATTTGAGTATAAAACAACTCTGAATTCCCTTTCTCGGAATAACAGAGTACTCGTTCTATGGATTCCAGGGCACAGCAATATCAGCGGGAATGAAAGGGCAGCCGAGATTGCTCGTCTTGATGTTGCCGCGGAGGAATCTTTCTCCATAATCGGGATTGCACTCAAATACCTTTTCTCTATTATTTCGGATTGGGCTGATCGTCAACACAGTAGCCTTTGGCTAGGTGACCCGTTGGGTAGAACTACAAAGGAAGTGTGGGGTAAACCTAACGCAAACCTAAGGTATAAGATCTTAGGACTCAATAAGCCAACCCTGACAACTCTAGTGTAAATTCTCACCGGCCACTCTATTCTCAGCGGTCACCTAACAGGATGAGACTTGCTGATGATCTTTCATGCAGGGGTTGTGGAGAGGAATCTGAAACGGTGACTCACTTTCTCTGTCATTGTCAGGCTCTCTCAGAAAAGCGCTACGGATTCCTTGGCTCACACCTCCTGGACGAGCTGAAAGAAGTCCACAAGGAGGATTGGGAAGCAATACTCAGTTTTGTTCGGGCATTCGAGTGCGACCTATGAGCAATTGTTCATAAGTCTGGAGGGTGAAAAATGGGCCTTGCTCTGTCCTGCGTTCCAAGGACCCCTCGAGGTCCCAACCTGTCTCTCAATCAATCTATTAAAATCAAGTTCTCTGTCGCTCAAGATTTCCAAAATAAGCTATTTTCTGCAAAGTCAGAGCTATTTTTTGACAGTTCTCGAGGGCATAATTTAGCTAATTTAAGCTATGGTCGGGCACTGGAGCTAAATTGTCAGATTTGTACTCGAGTTTTCATTTGTGAAGTGACCATAAACTTGTCAAAAGATTGAAAGTGAGAATGCCGCCATTGCTTTGCATTCGAATTTATTACTTTAAACAAACTTCCGTTGTACCTTTTCTTCAGAATTTGTTTACACATATTGTCAAAGTATTACAAAAGCTAATTTATTCGCTCAAGATTTCGTGTAGATATAAGCTTATTTTGCTAGCAATCATAAGCTTCAGCTTTGCTCCAGAGCAAAACTCTTGAATGCGGCCTAGGTTAAGCTCACAAATTTAAAACAGTTTTGCGGATATCAGAGTGTCATCACGCAGTTGCAATTGATTATTTATATACAGGGTGTTTCCTCTATGGTGGTCAGTTTAGCAGGAGATTATAGTACT